>KZ308114.1:526267-689481 GCA_000376725.2 Ladona fulva | reverse complement strand
TTTATTTATAATTTATAGCTATATATCATATATAATATAACATATAGCCATTGCTATAATTTGCTATTTATTAAATATATAGTAAATTTCCAATGAAAACGAGTACAGCTCATAGTCGAAACAAAAAACATGGAACATCACCAACTGTTAGAGCTACATGTAGTAAGAAACCTGAAATTTTGGACAAATGTCCTAATCATTTGGCTAGCTTAAAATGTCAAATATAAGATTAGGACGTGGATATCACTAGCTTTACAATTTGTGATCGACAGCCTATCTACATAAGTACCCTGCAAGCCGCCTTTTGGCTTGTGGCAGGGGGTGCAGGCACGATGACCCTGCTTCCCTAACCGATTAATTTCGCGGATCATTCACGGAGTAAATGAATTTTTGAAGCTACTCGTAAGAAAGACTTCAGTGAAGTGTACTCAGTCGATGGTAAAATAAGTTATGGCGGATGAAGATTTTTAAAACTGTTCATTTGTTGTCTACGAACATAAGTATCCTTAACCAATTTTTCTAATACTCAACGATATACTAGGGTGACTGAAACAACTGTTAGAATTAGGGGTGTCACCGCTACACGGGACACAAACATAAAATCAAAAAAAGGATAATTGTCGCTAAATTAAGGAAAATATTTGGCTTTAAATTATAAGAATGGTCAGCTATTGTAAAACGAACGAAGTGCATAAACACTTCTATTTCCCTGTAGCATTAGGCAGGAAAATGTGTATTTTAATGCAAAATGTTCATTTTCCCCTACACAAAGCAACACGGAGCGGATAACCGAATAGAAAAAAAATGTTCAATTTCATTAACATTTACATCTACTACCAAAAGAAAAACTGTTTGTTATAGCAAAATTTATGTACATGCATAAGCCAGAGAGAGGTCCCACAGGATCTTCAAAATTACCCAGTTTCATGAAACAAATCTATCCCGAGAGAGGACATCACCTCCCATGGAAACAATCCACAAAACGATCCGCCAGAGCATAAATCTGCAGCGAATTATTTCCAGGGGCAACTTTTAAGAACTTACGGATGTGTTCCGTGCATAAATCTCTTGTAAGGATAAAACAAGTAGGAAAACGCATGCTTGGCGAAACATTAAGAAGCGTTCGCGCGTGATCTATCTCACTATCTGGAAATGTAAAGGGTCATGGAGAAATGCTTTCTTCCTTCCCGCTTAAGCATTCATGCATGGTTTACAAGGAAATTTAATACTTGGAATATTAACTTTCTTCGAAACTGTCACAGTCCAAAATTATGGACTTGATCAAAACAAAACAACTCCAATTTTTAAATTAAACAAAGTTTAAAAAACAATACAATAACTGGCTTGAAAATGACTATCGTTAGTGGAAACTAGCCGCCTACGAAACATTTTGTGGAACAGTAAAAGTTATTTGTATTGTTTTTTTAACATTGTTTTATTTAACAATTGGAGTTGTCTGAATTCCACAAAGTTACGACCTCCTCCTTAAATAATATTTTTTTAAACAAAATACCCATTGTTTTGAGTAAAAATAATTTTTCAAACGGCTGCAGAGCATTACACTTCAGCATTTACTTTCTAACAACATTAATAAAACTAAAACAATTGAGATTATAATGAAGAGAGTTTCGATAAATGTAATAAGATAAGGAAATTTCTTATGAAAATATTGAAAAACATACTCTCATCAAACTAAAAACAAACCAAAACCGAAACAATTAACATACG
The DNA here is from genome assembly GCA_000376725.2 of Ladona fulva. NCBI lineage: Eukaryota > Metazoa > Arthropoda > Insecta > Odonata > Libellulidae > Ladona > Ladona fulva. The sequence continues at coordinate 687,753 of KZ308114.1, read as the reverse complement.
AGTAAATATTTTTATTATTATCTCTTTATATAGACGCTTCTCCGGATATAGATATATATACATATAGGATACTAAAGGCGAGGCAGAAGGAAGTGCCTCACGGAGTCGACGATTTTTTTGCCGTAAAGTCCCGGGTTTGGACATCTAGGAAAAAAGCGGACTTCCATTCTACGCATCATGGGTTCGATTCTAGGGGGCCCCAAAAACGGCCATTTTCCCATAAGAATGCATTGAGCGCATTTTCAAAAATTCGTTTAGCGTAGTTAGCATAAAGATAGAACGTTGAAATTTACGAAATCGTTAGAAAATGAATTTATCTTCCGTTTCCCACAAGAGCCTTATACCTAATGGCCCCAGGTTCGATGCTAGGTACTTGGTGCAAAACTTTCAAAAAATCATTTAGGGTACTTCTAAGTAAGATAGAACGTCGAAATTCACGTCATCAATAGAAATCAGACACCTCTATAGTATACCTATAGATTTTTACCCTGAGGGTCCTAAGTTCGATGCTAGGGCAGTTATTCTGTCTGAAGTTCATGAATTTATTTAGGGTATTTTCCGTTAAGATAGAAACATGCAATTCACGGTGTTGTTAGAATACATGATTGTCTATCGTATGTTGTAAAGCTTTTTGCCCTAAAGGTACAGGTTCAATCCCAGGACCATTCGAATTACCAAATTTTCAAAAATTCGTAACGGTATTTCCCGGGCAGGTAGAAGGTTGAAATTCGCTACATCTATAGAAGATAGGGATTTCTATCGTATGCCGTAAGGATATTTGTCTTAATAGACCCAGGTTCGATGCTAGGTCAAATCGTATGGCGTTTTTTTTTAATAATTCATTTAGGTATTGTAGTTGGTGGATGGCAGTCCGTTTATAGCAGGTGGAGTGTTTCAGGAGGTGTACAATGCCTTAGTTAATCTATCTTGCATTAAGCTTGCAGTATGCAAGCAACTTTTACTCGTATAATATAATCGTAAATATCATTTGTTGATAAAAATATCTAAAAATTCAAGCCGGATGAAAACTAGATGCTGTGTTTCAATCTTAAATACTAATTTCAAACTCAGCGCTATTAAATAAGGCATATCGAAAATACCGATCGTACTGATACAAGTGTCAGCCAATCAAACGCGTGGTATTTTTCGAGCTTTCCATTTTCTTTTCCAGCTATATGTACTTTGAATCATTGAATTAGTTAATTATAGATGGAAGTATATAAAACTATATGTATAAGTAGTGTTTTATTGGGAAAATATACACACGTACATTACTGTCAAGCTCGTAAAATATTTACTATAAATCTTCTCAAAGTTCACAAGTTTTTTCCTATGATACGTATGATTGTACCATATATTGATATTTACATACCCTTATCTTTATAAAGTTAATACATGTTGAAATCACATTTCTATATTTGACTTTGCATCCACAGATGGGCTTATTACGAGCTCACTCGAGAAAAAGTAGCTCGTTTACTCGAAAAGGAAGGGCAGCCCTGTGATAAATCACAGAAAATTGAAAATGAGGAGCACGGACGCGGAAATGAGGGAAATATTACGAAGGAATTTAATCAAATAACTGAAAGCATATCGCGGTCCTTATTCTAGCGTAGGCTTCGACTTTACACGATCTGATCTTCCTAGCTCCGGGGAATCCGTGGGCGATGTGCTCGGAATTGCCTGAATACCAAACGAGATATTTGATTTGACGATTAGCTCACCTAGAGGGGAAAAACGAATCGCGTGCCTCTTATGCAGCTTCATCGACGATTAATAGCCAGTCCTATCCGACGCATACCAAAATGACGAATCTTAACGAAACACTACTATTTGAACAGGCTATTACGGCGGATGGAGAAACCGAGTTCGATTGGTAATGCGATAAAAAATCGCTCGGTTCATTGAGTCCAGATTCGGCCCTTCGTTAAACGGAATTCCACCTCGGGAGCATTAACAAATTAAGTTTCGATGCAAAATGAAAATTTCAGGCGAGCGAACGGGTCTTTTGATTGTGATAAGGAAAATAAATCGGGTTTGGGTCGAAGAAATGGAAAGAAACGAATTTCTCGCACTCACCCTCTGATAACCGACGGATATAGCAGTACTGGAAAAGGCTACGAATTCTCGTGAAATGGGAATATGTTCCATCAAGTTGCTACATAATATACAATTCAATAGTTTTGTCTGTTCGTCAATAATAGTAATTATTCAAGTGGATGAATTCCTTCCTGTTTCCATAGAGGATATTATTTTTATTAAACACAAAAAAGTTCGGAAATTGAATCTATATATTTACGCAGGTCGTAGGTAACCTTCGTGAAAAAAATGTAGGGGACCTATGGTGAAACCTGAATGCGATATTTTTAAAACTTTAATTTGGATACCATTATCCTTAAGTTCCAAAACAGAGAAGAAAGCAAAGGTTAAATGAATCATAAATAAAAAAATCAATCGACGAAGCCGTCACATTGTGGAACTCCTTCTTAGGTGAGGAGGAAAATAACTAAGCAAAATTCCACAGGAAATTTTATTACACTGGATACCGGTTTCAGACTAACTATTCATCATCAGGCACAAAACCACAGAAAGTGCACACGTACATACATGAGAAGCAAAGGCCAATCAAAACAGAGGAGAGAAAATTTTCAATTAACTCTGGAGGAATGAGTGTTTGGGGGAGGGAGAGGAAGCAGTTTGACAATAGACAGCAGGGAAGGCTCGGGAAAAGGTGATTGTTTGCGAGGGTGTAATTATGTTTAGGGTGATGTATTATCTCCATTTTTTCGAGGTAGTCTAATTTACATCTACGTAAATACCCTGCAAACCGCCTTTCGGCTTGTGGCAGGAGGGACTGTGTTGGCAATGAAAAAGGGCGGTTGAAAAGTCTGAATTGTGTATGCTTCTAAACATAACTCAAGCCGTAAAATATGGATTATTTAATTTGTACATTGATGTTTTCTGAAATCTATTCCTTCCGACATTCTAGCAAGTACGTTTGTACCTGATGTGGACTGAAAATGAAAAACCCAATGTATACATTTTCGTCATCTAACGAGTATTTAATTCCTCAAAATTAATCCTGTGTAACCGCTTGCACAATAGTAAGAGAAGTTGTCAAAATCTTAAATTTTAACGATATAGACTAAATAATTATTTCTGATAAAATAATGACGATTAATCATTTAAATATCATTACAAATAGCTTACATAAGACATAAGCTATGAGTTCACGACCAGATATCAGCACATAATTACATAATAATAAAAAACTGTACAAAGAAGGATGGTATTAAAAGAACGAAATCATACTCAAATAGCTATGTACTATTATTATTACCTCCGATCACCTAAGTTAACGGAAAAATAGAAATGCTCTCAATCAGCGAGATGACAGCGAGAGACAGCGAATTGGGGAGCATCCGCAGGCAAAAATTATCAGTCAGCTAACAAATACGATCTTCAATTGAACGAGGCGAGAAAGAAACATGAATATCCAGGGTAAACATTCATCCTTGCAATCATAACACCGAGAGGGAAGCACAAAATGTCTGCCTTTTATTTACCCACGAGAAGGAAATCACCTCGGGCAACCTCCGTTTGATCCTCAGTAAGCCAAATGCTTAGAAGTATGAATTACCATTTCATTTAACCCTTACATACAAAGAAAATTAGAAATTAGAAAATTGGTTTTGGAAGGAGATCGACTACAAGAAGCTAAATATATAATACCCCCATCACTGGCAAAATTCAATCAATAGCAATAAATTTAAGTTTCGTAAAAAATTGTTACGACAAATCAGTGAATGTCACTCAAATGCTAAAGGCCGCAGGATGGAAATCTCTAGAAGATAGAAGATTTAAACAAAGACTTAATTTACTTAACAAGTTCAGAAAAGGTGCATTCTCAGAAGATGTAGCTGATATTATGCGTCCTCCCTGTTGCATAGCCCTTTCTGATATTGAGAGAAAAATCAGAGAAACGGATGTTAAAACGTTTCAAATTTCACTTTTTCAGCGAACGATACGCGAAAATAATCGATTAGGGAAGGGGAATCATGGTGCATGCACCCCCTACCATACACCGAAAGGCGGCTTGCACGGTACATATATAGATGCAGATAAAAGAGTTTGAATCTATGTCAGTAAAGGATTCAAAAGGGTAAATAAATTATTAAAACTGATGTGCGACAAAGTTTGGCAAGTATACATTGCGAATTACAGCATATTGCAAAACGCTGCGAATAAATCTTCGTAGGAGCACCAAACAGCCGACAATTATGAAAATGGAATAAAGCGAACAGTCGGTGAAGTTTATCTTCAGTCCATGAAAGGATAAAACTAGAGACGAACGCCTTCAAAACCCGGCTTTTTCATCGCCCTTCTGGAATTCGAAATATTCCTTGCCGCGGGGAAGAGAAACAATTCCGTGGGCACGGAAAATAAAATAAATTCTGCCTCTGTCACTCTCATTCCCGGTACGGCAGGCGCGACCGAATCGTGTATTCAGTCGCATATGAATTCTCGGAAGTTTATGCATAAAAAGGAAAGGGAGCCGTAACCGAAATTACGAAACGGTTAGAAGAGGAAAAATATTACGGTAACGGACTAAAGCGGGAATTTTTCGCGTGGATGCATCAATGGACGCTCGTTCTGGAAAAATGTTCCACTTTTCCCCTAGGAGACGCGCTTCCATTTCTTTTCAAGGATATTTTGAGAATGCAAACAGAGCTCCCCGTGCTCACAATCAAAGGTAAGAGATACCGTGCACACCACTTCATCGCTACTAACTATACTAATTTTACGTTCTTCACGCGTTCTATTCAGCCGGAGAAGATATGGAACGCTGACGTGGATAGAAATTATTCGCAGTTTCAAGCGACTTTTCCTTTTTCAAGGATTAAGGTAACGCTATGCGATGGATGCCCAACTTTCTGTGATGTGAGTTACATTTGTACAAAAGCGACCTCGCTATCTATATATGTACGGCGATAAAATAATAACAAACATTCATTACCACAATGATAAAAACATTCTGACCTATTTCTGGTACCTCTCGCAAAAATAAGTAATTTCATCTGAATCCCAACCATTTTCCTTTAGCACTAAGGGGTTCCATGCAATTTTTTAATGGCTATCTAGTCAGAACATTCAGACTATCGCCCAAACAGCATGTGTGAATGTTCTGGCAAGATATCTCAATTGTTTAGAGCAGCCGTCCGGAAAAAGGAAGATCCGGGTTCGAATCCCGGTGCTGTCAGACTTTCATCATATTCCCTTGGGATCTCCCTATACACATATCATAGGAATATACGTCTGATGAATCGTCAAACCACATATCATAAGAATACACGTCTGAAAACGTGAGTGATATCAATCTTTAAGCTGCCTAAGTCGATAAAAATAAAGACTCCATTGGCACAAAAGAGAAATGAATCTCTCGCGATCGGTTATTTAGGTATCCCTGAGCCATGCAACTCATAAATTATACGGAATACGTTTCATTATTTTTATTAATCATTTTTGCCCTTGGGGACTGTGTTTAAACTTAACTGCCTCATGATTCACTTTTCTTCTTCTTCTTTTCTTCCTCCCAAAATCTCTTCACTCTTTGACTCGCTCGTGTTTCCTCTGTTCCGACCACACTGTTCCTGTTTTCTTCTTTTCCGCCACTTAAAATTTTGTCTTCATAATCTTGTTTCTGAATTTCCCTCTTTCGTCTATCATTTCCCTGTTGATCCCTGCTATTTTGTTTTAATATAATGTACTGAAACATTCTCGCATAACAGCACACCAAGGTTAATTTTAAACTAGATACATAAAAATAACTAAGCATAAAATACAAGGAGAGGATTTGAATTGGACGAAAGGATGGAGTACTTCACTCAAACATTGCTTCATGGTTACGCATATGAGTATATGATTCTAATCACGAATAAAAATTACTCGAAAGAAATCAGAGAACAGTGATTCGTACTTATCGCAATTCTTTCTTCTTTAATACGAACATCTTGTAGTGTGCCTGAAGATGGTCGTAATGGTCGAAACCAGTCGTTTCAAATAAACAATTACGGAAAATACGAAGCACTGTTCTCTAATTTGATTTAGATGACGTTCTAAAACGTTTGGCCAGATAACATGAATTTTAAAATTACTTGTATCATAAAATATACTAGATTGAGCCACAAATCAATTACTCCGTAAAATTAAGCCTTGCGATCTTTCACCATACGCTGTATCATTCAAATAAAACATTTCGCAATGATGGTTGACCGAAACTTTAACCATAACTCGACAGTTTTCGTGATATTTCTAAAACCCTAACTTTTTAAAATAATATCGGTCGCTCTTAACAGAAAAAAGTCTACACGAGACGAATCAAGAATAATAAATAAATAATGAGAATAATGCCTCACTTGGTTCAAGAATAATACGTTAAATAATGTGGCTTAACACGGGAAAGTAATTAAAAAAGAGCAGAATCGCCATTCAAAACTTTTACAATGACAAATGGAAGAGAAAACAAGGGGAAATAAGCTGCTACATTATGAAGGTAAGAGCAAACTGTATGACAACTTTGTTCTTCAAATATGAGGAATTAACAAATGTTCAAATGAATTTCTGCGATTTCCTATGTTGACAAAAATAGTATTTGTTTACCAAATTATATGAAGGAAAATGTCAGAGAATAGTTGTATTGAGAGCCCAAAGTACTCAATAGAAGGAATTCAATAATTAAGCTCCCTCTGTAACCCGTACAGTAACATAGAAGAAACTTACAGCGGTAAATAATTCGACAGGATAATTTATGGGCGTACATTTGGCGAGCCCTCACTTTTATTCATCTCCATATGAAGCGTAGATACGAGAGAAAAAACCAACCTGGAAATATAAATAGAGCAAAATTCATTTTAGAGAGAGAAAAGCGTCCCGTCAGAGTACGATTTTGGCCTCAATTCTCCGCAAATGTTTTTAAAACGGAGAGAGCGAGTCAATCTACGCTGTTTGTTTCGATATATTCCGTGCGTGACGATATTAAAGCCCCGTATCTCCTTTGAAACGACTCCGAGTCTGAGGTACATTCTCCCGCAAAAACGACCTTTATGAATACATTTTATGGGCCTGTCGAAGCCAAATGTTCCACGAATTTCCTTTCTGAGAGAAGAGATTGACTTGGAGCAATCTAAGCGCAAGTAGAGCACGTTGATTAAGGGAATTTCTCATGCGACACAAATATTCCACAATCACTGACCTAGATGAATGTTATGCTGGATCTTAACATCGCAGTTTCGAAGCACAGGAGCTGAAATGCCCTTTGAATGTGCATAATCGGCGATATAAACCCAAACTCTAGATTTGTTATGGCCGTTTGTGATATCTCTGACCAAATAGCCACATGGATAGCTGGTAAACTCAACTTAAGAGGAGGAGAATATTCAAAGCGTCAGTGCTCTAAGTGGTTATTATTCTCTCGTTTAATAATATATACTCAGAATCCATATGAGTTTAGTATCCCAGTTATGAATGATTACAGGATTAAGTTGTATGTGTGTATATATACTCAAACACAAATAAATCTATATATTATCTATCTTCCACTCCCACCTAAGTCTATAAGACCAACAAAAAATCAAAACATGAAGTAAAATAAAGAATAAGGTACAATTAACAACTATATAATCACGATATACGTGCCGCAGATTTATTTTTAAAACTGAAAATATACTATTTATTTGTTAAAGTGCCGCTTAAAAATTGCCAGACAATATGATGTACATTGATATGGGGCAGCTACACTTCGTGAAACTCCACGCCAGCTAGTAAAAAAAATAATAATCGTAAGTTCCACAAGAAATTTTTATTCCGACCGGTTTCAGCCATCGACGGCCATCATCAGGTCTTCAGGTTACACATGCGAGAAAGAAAATCGGGTAAATTTTAAAGAAAGAGATGAGTCGCCAATCATGGCACTATCAAGGTACAATGATAAACTTTATCGCCTAAGAACTTTGATGAACGCATTAAAATTCTAAGATGCACTTCGACTGAAGAAGATGAAATAGAAATTTTGATCAAAATGATGCCAAAATTCAAACTAAGTATTAATTCATAATCCATGCATTATCTGTCGTACATAACATATTTAGGTCCAATGAAAGGTCATGGCAAGCGTGTATTGGACGAATCCTTAGACACTCTCTATACGGAAAATCCGACGAAGATTAGGACTGTTTTTACGTGTCACTCGTGTGATTCCTTGTTTTCCCCAGCGCTCCCCTACCTTCTGTCCACTCCTTTCTAAAGCGCTTTCCTCTTCGTATTGCGCATCGGAGTGCTATAGCTTTTTCAGAAGCTATATTTTTAAGCTTAACAGGTTAAGAAAGACCCCGAAGACCACATTTTAGAATTACTGGAAGGAGGACATAAAGCCGGCAAAAACTCGAAAAAAGCTCCGTGCTGAAACATGTGAATTAGAGCGTTCCGAAAAATAGATGAGAGTAGGCCACGGAAATCAAACGTGGCTGAAGAGACCCTTGGTGAGAACCTAAAAGAACGAGAGAGATACGAGAGCTCTGGGAAAGAAAAAAACGAAAATAAAACCACTTGCGGTGAGGAAAGGTAGAGGTTGCGGGCAAAAAAAGAGAACGAGAGAAAAAGGGAACGTGATGAGGAGTGTCAGACCTTTTACACGGGTAGAGATGTCAGGAGAATGACGCCGTGCGGGTTGCAGGAGGTAAAGGATGAGTCCCCTTGTCTTGACGGTGTTTATTGCTGCGAAATAGGGTGACGTGGAGAGGAGATGGGGTTGGAGCCCCTTACATGCGGTGCTGATGGAAGTGGTTCTGGTGGGGGGAGGGGAGGAAGATTGGAGTGAGACGAGAGGAGGAGGGGTTGGAAATTGCGCTTGATGTGTCTCAAAGGAGGTGGATGTTGAGGTGAGGAGATGCAGCTAAAGATGAGGAGAGGACGTTGGACTACAAAACGATTCGGGAAAGGATATCTTTAAAGATGATGACGAGACGAACTCGTGCACGTCGATACTTCCTCTAATGTTTTGACGTTTAAAACATGACTTGCCGAGATTTGAACTGACTGATTAAATGCGAGTGGCACTACATAATCATCGCAGAGCAAAACTTGAACTCCGCCCAACACAGATTATGAAAATAACTTTCCTACTCGTAGCATTCTCATTTTCCTTATTAGGATGGCTGATGATTATGGTGATGATGATGTGTTCTGTTATGTATTTTGGTTAAGGCTTAGCTTTAGGTTTAGGGCTAAGGCTTAACTTTAACGCCCAAATGTCGTTCCTAGCAACTTCAGAAAATTGGGATTGAGTCCTGGTCACGTTTCCACCAGAGGCCCAAAGCAACCAATTAGGTTAAACGAAAGTGCAAGATTAAAACAACAGCATCCGTTAAAATGAATTAAATCCACGGAAGTGGCAATGCTTTATTGAAAAAACAGAGATAGAAAACAAAGTAGAATTGCAGGCGACAATACAGACAACGTTACATAAAAGAAATTCATCCGGAACCTTTTATCAATGAAATCCACGTGTACCACAACTCTCTGATCAATGCCATTTCCTTTGTAATTTAAAAGTTTCCGTTGCCATAAACCACACTTCAAGAACTTCTGTCTCTGAAGAAAGATATAACAAATCACAAATTGTAATCGTTACATTTCTTCACCTCATCTTTGACATTAGTGGTAAGCTATACGTGAATAACTGCCAAAATGATATCAGTAGGATAGAGATTTAGCGATATCTTGACGAAGGCTTAAACTGAGTACGTGAACCATGAAAATTCCAAGTATTTTCTTAAAATTTGGAGCGAAACTAGCGTGTAACAGAGCAACAGTGATACAGACATAAATTTGAAAACATGAGACACATCTGGTAGAGAAAACCTTAAGCATCGCCTGATGGCATATGTGCAACTTACTGAGAGTATTCTGAGGGTATACTTCGAACTTTTCAGTTTAATGAATTAAGTAAGTCTATGGCAGGACCGATGCTAAGCGAGGACCCCTAATAAAAGAAACAGCGATGGGACGACTAACGAGTACGTATATCTCAAAGTATACCAAATCTTACTCGTTAAACGAGATGATCAGTTTATGGCGAATTGTATTGCAATTACTGTAAAATAGGGCTTAATCAGTTAAAAGTCAAGGGACAGTTAACAATTACTTTAAACCGTCCCGAAATGGAACATACTACATCCACACAAGCCGTCTTTTGGTGTGCGGCAGAGTGTTCTTGTACCATGACTCTACTTTCCTATTCGATCACTTTCGCGTATCGCTCGCGGAAAAAAATTAATTCTTGAAGTTCCTAATTGGAATATCTATTACCTTGACTTTTCTCATAGTATCAGAACGGCCTATGTAACAGGAAGAGCACATAATTCCAACGAGAGTCCTCCTCCTTCCACAACTCCATTTAAATCTTAGAAAAACATACTTTATTTGAATTTATTAATTAATTCAAGCCTTCGTTAAAAATTTTCCATCTTCAAGGGATTCTTTCTCTTCGTTCTGAAGCACCTGAGTAACGCTTACTGATTTGTCGTAGCAATTTTTCATAAACAATATTGCCTTCCGTTGTACCTTCTCAGATTAGCGAATTCAACATTTGTCGGCAGGGTTCCATACACTACATTAGGGTGAGGTCTAACAAGCACTAAGTAAAATCACTCGCGGACTTTTTCTATGCTCTGACCGACTATTCTCTTGACCAATCCCAGTGTCTTAAGTGCTTGTTCACATAGTTAACGGATGCAGGTACTCAATGTTAAGTTATTCGTGATTACTCCAAGATATCTCACCGATTCTACAATTGATAAGGTCGAAACGAATAATCATTAGCAATAGGTTTTCCATCGAATGAGTTGACTACTGAATAAATCTACTTTAAGCCCTAGTTGCAGTAATTTCATAATTACACCTAAATCATCAAACAGGTTTAATCCATCCACTCTATTATTCCCCTGTAAATTACCGTGTCGCGCAGTACAGTTCCCGCGGGCGAACAATCGCACTGAAAAGATAATCCGAAAATTTTAAGCAACAAAGCCATTATCTGAGCAGGGAAAATGCGTATAAAATCTCCTCGCATTTCAAACGAAAAAATGTGAAAGTTACAGCAGAGGAGACCGAAGGGAAGCAGCGAGGAAGAGCATTCTTTCCAGCTAAACTCTGACTCAAAGGGAGACTTTTTTACGCACTCCCGTCGTCGAAAAAAAATGCAGGAAACATATGGATTTTTCGATCGACCCCGTCACACATTACGAGGCACAGGAAAGTGATCTCGCGCCAGAAAGTGAAACGAGAACATTGTTTCTGAAAGGCGAGGGAGGGAAAAAGGGAGAGAAGTTGGATAACGAGATAGAGGGGAGGGACACAGGGGATGAAGACGGCAGGAAGAGAGAGGGTAAGTAGGGGTCGAAGGGTTTCCAGGATAGGAAGTATATATATAGTAGTTGCTAAGAGACGGGAAGGCCGGGATGAGGCTTGGAGCTATATGAGGCAGAAACCCTCGCTGGAGAATCTTCCCCACTTTGAGCACCATTGGGAAGCGTAACTCGAGCGTAAATGCTGTATTGCAACCGAATGGCTTCATGCCTCATTTCACGACTCCATCATTTCCCCCTGCCAAATGATCTTGCGCCAGAGGTTTACGCGGGTCAAAAATTGAACGAACAGAATATTTTCCGGGATCAGTGGGTATATAACCCTCAATGAGTTTCAACGAAAGGGTGATACTGGCAGCTTCTCGTATCTTTAATACGTGGTAAGTACGATGATGATTCATTAGAGCTGGCTAAATCCCAGGACAGTTGGAATCATGTGTGCAAGCTGTGCACGGCACACAGGAAGGCCAGCTAATACTTTGAGCCAATTACATTACTTCACTTTACACTTTTGATTTTTCAATGAAAAAGGTATAAAAACATAAGAACATACAATTACAGAATCTCAAATTATTCTGCAATGGGTCAGGATTTCATGTTCTACAATGATATCTAAATACTTTGGGTGAATCGCACAGCAATAATCATCTCAATTATTGCATTTAGTTAAAAATTTAATTTCCTTGGCGTTCGCTTGGTAGATTATGCATATTATTTACTCAACAAAATAATATAAAAACTCTAGAAAATTGAACCTATGCAGAATCTGTGGAAGAATTCTAACCATAATTCTTTGTCTCTTAATTACCACAGTTCACACAACTTTCATATCTTATATGCCGATGCAAGTTTTCGGTGTAAATTAGTTGATACATTAATCTTAGGTTTTGAGAACTGGAATTGAATTTAGTTATTTAATGTTTACTCTGCAGAAATTGGACAGGAGTTTATATTCACCTATAATATTTTACGTATGTTTGGTAAACTATTAAGTAAAAAGCAAATGTCACCTCATGATTTCTTTCACCGATTTTTTTAATTCCTGACCACAAATTATTTACCACATTTCGAAGGTTTAAAATTGAAAGAGCGATCCAAAAGCATTACGAACAGAAGTTCACTAAGGAAGAACTGGGTTGGCAAATTAATCATAATTCAAGTTAGGCACGTCTGCTGGTTTTCCTTATTTGTATTTCACCAAATAGGATTTTAGAACTGAACGAATTCATCATGGAACCCATAAAGGATTCAACTGGAAATATCCACTTTCCAGAATTTATAGGCATTCTCTAGTACTGCATTTTTGAATGAAGCTTTGAGTTAAAGAACAACCGTGGAGTTGGTTAAAGATAATCCTCAAGTTAAGAATAAGTGAATCTGCACTGTTATGACTACAAATAAATCTATGCAATAAACAATAAATATGAATATTTACACATTTTATCCTAAGAACATTAACCATCAGCAATCGATTAATTAAATTTTAACCTTTAACTCATAATTAATGGAAAGTATATTTGTTCAATCTGCCTTTCTCTTCTCATATCATGAGTAGTTCTTCTCAAATCAAATATTTCCTTTAACAATCTAAACACCGCCATCAGCTCACAATATCCTCCAAACCCCACATATCGATGCATATTTTAATTGACGATTTCAGTTATCATAATCCCTATCACGCAAAAGTTTCCTTTCCTTGAATGTCGCATCATTTCGCAAGATCCGTTGGAGAGATTAAAATCTACAAAGATAACCAACGATGATAAATCCAAACCGTTCCAGGTGCAATAATCTCGCCTTTCATACACAAATGACTTAGGTTATTATGGGATGTTTACCAACTCTAGCGACTGGTTTAAGTAGAAGTCCTATCTAGCCATTTACATCTCTGAGCATGCGCAGCCTTTCGATTCCGCATCGACGGATAACATCCACACTTTCCGGCGACCCTCTCCTCAACCGCGCCCAATCACAGCATCTCCTTATCCCTTTATCTCCCTGATGGCCGAGCCATATAAAGGGCCAAATAGAGAAGGGATTTGTTTGAGATGTAGTTGTTCGGCGACCCTTATGGCAACGTGAAGCGAGTAAAGAGAAGTGAGACAAAAGGGAAGATGAGGAGATGCGGCGATGCCAAAGGACTGCAGGACCTACCATGCATTATATTCTTTAAAAAGGAAATCCTTGCAAGTAGACCACCGGTCAGAGAGAAAGTTTGATACTTTTGGAGCCGAAATAATTCATTGCCTAAATTCAACGCACTATATATGTACTCGACACAGGGTCAGATGCATATCCTAAGGTTATGTTTTGCATGTTTTACATCAGAAAATTCATTTAAACAAAGGTACCATCTCCACACAAATGTAAGTAATACAGAACAAGTATATCACTAATAACCGATGATGCATTCAAAACACATTATTAATCTTTTCTAAGACGCTTGTTTCACATGAATCACTATAATATGATCATATAAATATATATATTTACAAATAATAACCAAAGAACCCAAAAAATAAACTCGCCTCTACATACACACCTTGATAATCGATATAAGTTAATGTTAAAACTAATGGTGAAAATTTTGCTGCCAAACACCAAACTCTGGTAACATTTCAGAAGACTTCCACTACTTCTGAACGTCTATCTTCTTATTCCCCGCAATTACAAACATGTATGAATAACAAAACCTAATACGCTATGATATGTTATAATACATTTAGGATCAAATTAATGGCATTAACATATTTACATCCATAGAATGACATTATCAATCAACGGTTAAAACTTATAATAAAATTAATGAATAAATGGCGAAATATCACCCGAATATTCGCACGCTAGCAACATCTCTTTCTCGAACAAAAAGTGAAGGAAGATAAGGGGACATCCCTCAAGGAGAGAATATCATTTCCTCTGCCGCCTTTCTTTGGAGTAAGGCGGGGATGTCACACACTCTGAATAAAACCTAACGGTCAGAGGAGTTGTAAAAGGGATAATGGCTCAGTTCCAGTCTAAGTGGCTACTGCCCAATTGATTTTTAGAGAGGGTCACATTAAAAATTCATTTTCCAGAGAATAAGGCAAGCTGCTTTAGGGATGCAGTAATGAGGGTCCTTTGCAAATCAACCATACTGACGGAAAACCTCTGATCGCGATTTCTGCTACGACATTTATACTTCACTACGGCCAAGGAATAATATTTAACATTTCTGTCAATATACGTGCAAGAAATTAAATTCTCAAACGTCATTTTCTTTAGAAATATGGTCTGTAGACTTGATTTTAATTCGATTTTAGCTGTCGTTGACTTTATCCATTAATCTTTATAAAATACAATAAAGAAAATAATGTATTTATATTCGAAAGTTAAAAATAAGCCAACAAAATGTTCAGCCTGAATACCTAACTACAAACAGGGGCGGGTCTTTAAGTAAGCGCAATAGGGCCTAGCAGAGGGCCTATGCTATATGGGGCCTCAATAAAACTGTACTTATGAATTCTCAATAATGTACTAAAAATTGTTCAAATTTCTTAAAGGTACGGTGCGTTCTAGATTTTCGCTTCAGGAAAGAACTTCATGAATGTTAATCTGCATAATACGTTAATAGAATATATCACATAACGTATGTAACTACATAATTTAAAATCTTTTCTTTACTCATTGTAATTTACATGAATACCACTTATAATTCAAAATAACGTCTATATTATTTAGTGAAGCTGAGTTTCCTCTGGCAAGTATTTTTGTTTATTATATAAAATATTTCGTATTTACTGTCCTAATTTCTAGTGAGGGTCTCGGTCTGATCTTTGTGCTTAGGGCCCCTGATAATTTAAAACCAACTCTGACTATAGATTAGAATAATCATTTAAGATTTTTAAACGAGTAAAAATAAAATCTAAGTAGTTATATTAGTAGCTAAATATAGATCGTTATCATAATTCATTTTAGAGTTTTTAGAGGCATATTAGTATATAACGATGCAATTAACTAAGAATTAATAAAATATGTTGCATAATTTCGGACCCATACTAAACATAGGATACATTGAAAACCGTAACACTTTTTCTATTAAATTCCTTCCTCGATCTTCCCGAGAAATATAAAAACATACCAATATAATATAAAAACAACTCAATCACAAATAAATCCAAATATTATAATGGCTTAATCTGCGAAAGAAAAATATATTTCGAATCTCTGACGGGTTTAAATATGAAACTTTTGGACCTTTACAACTAACATTAACACATTTTAACGGTATCATCAACTTCTTGTCAACCTTAAGGGTATTTAACATATATCCTAAATTAAAATTCACTGACAACGTTTCCAAGACACGTAATAAGTATGGCGTAACTGATACACTGCGCCCGAACTAAAAAACAAAAACTTCACGAAAATTAAGCCTCGCACTATAAATGGAAGCTTCAGAAACACCGCCATAACTGCCGGATATTTACCGAGCGTGCATCGTGAAGCTTCCCCAATACAAGGCGACAGTCACCATTAACCACACACCGGCAACTGGGGGCACGAAAACGTTTTCCGAAGAAATGCTCGCCCAGAGGTGCCTCGGCCTTGCCTCATACATTATTCCACGAAAACCGGAACAGCGACCCGCGAAAACCTCGGGCTCGAATAAAAACTCGCAGCCCGCATGCGCGACGGAAGAAAAGCAACCTTTTGAAAAGGATTTACCACCCTCGGGGCAAAACGTCACACCGCAAGCAAGCTCCTCGAATATCAGGGCAGTGAACAAGGTCGCATCAAAACCACTGCGCCCTCCCAAAACGAACTGAGACGCAGAGATATCGAAGAAGAGGGTATAAGGATGACAGAGATGAAGGAGATAGAAAGGGAAAATGGATGAAATTAGAAACAACAAAAAGCTACGTCCACGGCTAAGAAAAGTGCAGGAATAGCAGTGAAAAATTCGATAGTATCGCCTAAACGTGTAGAAATACCCTGACAATCTTTACGTAAAGAAGTTTATCCGTTTAGAGCTATATCATTAAGGCAACAAGCACTACGACGTTGATTTAGATACTTTCCAACACTCTTGGTTGGTTTATCAAGATATGAAACTATTCCAAGTTCGCATTTTGAAGAATTATTAGTAAAATATTTAATATTTTTTACTTTCGGCTCCAAAACTGTAATCGTTCAGACACCTAGCATCAAGTAACACTTTTCTCTCCGTAAAAATAAGTATTAATAAATAAGAAACGATGATAAATATTCTTTCAATACTAGAAATCCTTCGCAAAAGGCGCTTCGTTACTCCAACACAAATTACAAGGATATAATATTGACAACAAGCTAACATTTAAGCCAGGACAAATAAAAGCTTTTCTTGGTAACGGCCTAATCGCAAATAGTAAGTCACTATAATAAGTACAGAGAGTAATTTAATTACAAAAATATTGATAATATAAATTCTGAATCGTCCAAACGAAGTAACGATCCATTGGGACTAGATTAAAAGATTGTAACGTTTAACTATATGGAAAGAAGGTATTTTAAGTTTAATAAATTTTAAATAAGTCTCATTATCAGAAAATACATGAAGTTATTCAGATACCCAGAAAAATCACACTTCAGAGGACCTAAAATCTTTTGAACTTATGACTGGAATATCGGCAAAAAAGCAAGCTATCTTCTTCAAGAGAGATGAAGGAAAGTATTAGGTATCAAGACTGGACCATCTTGAAATCCTTTAATACTGAAATTCTTCGTAATAAGCTTAGTCTACTGATCACAATAGATACTTCTGAATGGTCAAACAGCTTCATTTACTTCAAATGCATATCATGCATAAGTTACAGGATGAAAGAGTTAAGTAAGGTTAATTGAAGGCAAATATTGAACAAAAGTAGGCAGTGAATAACACTCCAAACTTCGTTTACTTAAAGAATAGCCATCGAATCCAATGAGTAGAAATCGATCGAAGCGGAAGATATCTTTACCATTTATGGTTCATAAGAAAAAGATATAAATGTTATTCACGTATTTTCAAAAACAGCAATATGGTAGGTGTAATTACTAAAAATAAAGAATTCAGACATATTTGTGAACATCAATTTGAGCAAAAATGTATTACTGAAAAATAGGTAACGAGTTTATGTAGCCACAAGGGCGTCGACAAGGATAAGATGAGAGAGAAGGGAAGCTTGTAATCCCGAACAAGGAAAGGAGCTCAAGCCCTAGGCCAAAGATCTGCAAGGCAGTGGTGAGGAGGGAGGGAAAATAAACGAGATAACAACATGCGAGGAAGAAAAGGCGAACCTATCCCGGATTTAAGGGCCAAATGGCGTGGTGGATAAAAGCGCTGCTAAAACTCGGTTTTGGCTGGGTCAACCACGCTTGCCTTACCCGCATCACCTGGTGGCGAAGGCGGAAATGGGGAGGAAAAATGCTTAAATCGTGAAATACGGGGACGATAAGGGAAGAAAAGAAATGGGGATCAACGTTAGAGTGGTCACCAGTGTCGTCCACGAACCTTACCCTAAACAGTAAACAAATAAAAATTACCAATGAAACGGATGGGACGCTATAACCCAAATAACACGACGGAATTCACGCTGTAAAATTTTTGTGCAATCCATTTCGCAATTTCAAGGAACATTCACACGTAAAAATGTTGGTTGTCATATTCAGAGTTCACATGCTTCTTGCAAACAACATCGGGAAAAACTTTTATAGTAGTAAATATACTTTGCGCGCAATTTTTCCCGTAAGCTTATGATATGAGCTATGAGTGAAAAATGAAAGAACAGCAATCCTTCTAGAACAAGGATATTTACCAACTATATCAAGTTTCGTTTTCTAGAGTTAATTACATATAATAATCCCTATTCTCTTATCTGAATTCCTAATAATTCTCGGTCCATACAAGGAAACTTCGGTCCGTTAATTTGGTATTTCTTTGTATATTTTTGATCACCGAATACTCTAACATAGTAGATGATGGAGATTACGGTTTTTTAAATCGAGATCTGCATTAAATTGAGAAAATTAATTTTTAAATATAACAAAATTTTAAATAAAACAAAGTTTGTTGAGATATATCAAGGAACCAATCAGTAAGGAAAGGAAGCTTAGTTTAACTCAAGTTAACCGTCGTTTATTTACCTTACATTTGAAACTTTCGGACAAATTGCAAAATTATTTATTAGATGTGACGATAGATTATCTGTTACCTTTTAAGTTACAACCCAGTCATATTCTTAGTGATTTAAGGATTAAGGTGCTTCTTCAAATTAATTCTGGATTAGAATCAGTAAAAGAGAAATTTTGGATGCCTAACCGATTGTTCGGTAATATATAGAGAAATATCAAGTGACGAAGATAGAGCTTAACCCTCAAACAACTTAGCTCATATACAAATGTGGTGCGAAAAATGGCAGCTAGATCTTAATGTAGATAAATGCTCTGTAGTAAATTTCTTCGAAAGGAAACAATTGAGTCAGAACCGCCCGTACAAAATTAGTGGAACGAATTTAAATGTAGTCGACTCAGTAGAATATCTTGGAATCACCCTAACCAATAACTTAAACTGGAGCACACACATTCGAAAAATATGCGGTAAAGCAACTAAAAAGCTCGGTTTTATAAAGCGTATTGTAGGTAGATGCGATGAAAAAGTTAGAGAGCGATGCTATTTTACGTTAGTTAGGCCCCATCTGGAATATGCGGCGAGTATATGGGACCCAGCGGATGAAACGAACTCTCGCGAACTCGAGAAAGTGCAGCGTAAGGCGATACGTTTTGTTAAAAAGTGCTACGATAGAGAAGCAAGTGTAACGCAAATGCTCACAGACGCAGGTTGGGAATCCTTGAAAGAAAGGAGATTAGAAGCTAGGCTGCGATTGTTAGATAAATTCAGAGGAAATACATTTTCGGATGACGTAATTGATATTATGCGACCCCCCTGCTACTTTGCCAGATCCGACAGTGAGCGTAAAATAAGAGAAATAGACGCGAGGACAAGTCGTTTGACTCGTCGAGACTTTTTTCCGCGAACGATACGCGATAATAATAAATTAAAAAAGTAATTCTACTCTTGGTGTTTACACCCCCTGCCACACGCCGGAAGGCGGCTTGCAGGGTACTTATGTAGATGTAGATGTAACGAAATTCCGTGAGTAAACATCATTATATAATGTTGTTGGAAGCGTTTTTAGCAACCTGTACTATACATAGTTTACTCGAGAGGCGTTTGAGATTTAGGACGGCAACCAACAGAAGAGTCCTCAAAGGATTTACGCTAAGCGATGAACAACAGCAGTAAAGATCCCATAAAGATAACATGAGCTTATGGCCAATAAAAGCTCATGCATTGGCCGTGAATTCACACAATACTCTAGTGCGTAGCGTATACATTCTGAAATGGTGGTAGCATAGAAGCATCCGTGAATAAACCCCGTACCATCTTCGTACTCCTATGGTATAGATTTTACATTATATTCCCTGGCGGCTACATGGAATTATCGGCGAATATGCGATGAAGAAACAAGGATGTTTCTCCTGATACACAAAGTTATGGATTAGAGTAAGTCTTAGAGATTTAAAAACTATCCGTAAACCGTTCTTTGGTAGATGAAACTTTGGTAGATGGAGGCAAAGGGAAAGTTCCGGATTACCGATTTCTTCCAATGAAATATTTATCCATGCAATGAATGAGGGCGTCATTCCAAGTTAATGCCTTTAATACTCGAGAAATAACTAACGTAAATGTTACTCTTCTAAATTTTCCAACTTTATAAAGATGCACGTTGAAATTAAAACTTCTTCTGAAAATACCGTTCTTGTTATTAAATGATTTAGAGCTTTAAGGGGAAAATGCTCATTCTGATGGATCCAAATCACGAAGTTGAATGGTTAAATAATAAAAAATACTGCCCAATATCCACTCAGATTATTAATTTAACATTCACACTGATAGAAAATCAAAGAATCAAGATAAATAACTAGATAAAATAAATAACTTGATCTTCAATTTTCGCTCAACATCCGATGAGATACCCGAATATCGTTGCGAGATGATTAAAAATGAAAGCAGCATTGTCTGCTAAAATTAATCATGACGAAAGGGTAAACAAGCGCTGGAGCGAGCTGGCAGTGTAGCGAACGCCTATGATAATGAAGTTTGGGAAGGGGAAAATCAAGAGGGGAGGGAATATATTTACATGTATGTGACTGACCGAAGAGCGATACCTTGTGTGAGGTCAAAGGTCTTAATCTCGTCTCACTGCAGAGGTGACCTAAATACACATGGACCTGGGATGAAATGTAGGCACTATCCCCAATCGATCTTAAGCATAAAATATACATTCAGAATGCCTTCGATGAGCAATCAATTGGGCAGGTATACAGGAAAACTGACAGGACATAAAACGCTATATTTTTTACTTGGACGACAGGATTTGCACATGCATCGACCATCAAAAAAATAATACAACAGGAGCCTTACGAAGTGGGGGCAAAAATTACCTATAGAGGGTTCAATTATTCATGTTGTTTCACATAGAAAAAGTAATGTCTTTAAGGAAGTGGTTGGTCGTTCTATTCCTTTTTCGTTCACTTCGAGTAAGATAAATTAAACTGACAAATCATAATGCAAAAAAGCCTCATGCATATACTTGCATAAAATATATATGTCGAGTTAATTGTACAATGAAAAGTCTAAATACAAATAGAAAGTTCGGTAAATACGAATAGAGGTGTGTGTTAATTCATTTGCTACCCATATTTAGGAGATGTTCTGCCTTCGTCAGTGATTTATAATTTAATTTTGACACTAATAGCATTACATTTCACCAATCTTCTGTAATTTAGTTTATATATTAAATTCCTACGCATATTTTTAATATAACGCTAGATTGATTCACTTTCAGTTGATATAATTACGATTAGATTAGATTATGATTAGATTGTAACAGGTGAATATAGTCCCATCGCTTAAAAATTACCTAAAAGAGCATAAGTATATTGAAGCCGCTAAAAGAAACCCTAATTAGATGTTATGTTGTCAATCAAGTGCCGCTGATTACACACAATCAAAAAGAATAAACACCAAATAAACGAATGATCGTAAAGCGAGCTCTGAAAAAGGACGAAATGAATCGGCAGAAAAAATACGATTGAACCGATCACCTGGATATCAAATCCACAGGAAGTAAAAGACAAAATCACAGGGAATAATCCGAAATCTCGATCTCCGAGAATTCCCCACATTCCGAATAGACAACACAAGGAAATAACGATAAGAAACGACCGCGGCGATCGAGCCCAAACCGACATCGAAATTGGAAGCGCCACTCTACGAGACTCTTACAGCGCCACCAAGTAAGCACTTAAGAGGTGAGATTCCGACATCCAGACGACAGTAATCCCTTCATCGCAACAAAGACGCTAGATGGCGGTCTCAGATTTAACGGCGGAATCCGAGGCGCGTTCCGAAACCTACGCAGACGCAACGGCGGCCGTAACGGGGCAGAAAATGATCGTTAGCGACGCTACTCCGCCCTGGGAAATTTCGGCAAGCCTTTTTCCCCCTCGCTAATAAGGACTCGGCAATTCTTGCCGATAAAGCTGGGCGGGGAGAATTTATTCCGCGCGCAATATCAACTGCGAGAGCTCGTAACACACCCCCTCTTCCCTTCACATATTACCCGCTGGCTTTCTATCAAGCGTCCTTGCTAAAACCTCTCCTGATGCCCACGGAGGTAATGCTACCGCCCCCTACAATTTTTGCCCTAATCCTTCGCTTGGCATCCAAATACGCAAGGCGGTTGGGTGCAGCGCGCTCTGCGTGTGCCAACAACCGAAGTCCCTCCCACCGTGCTAAAACCCTCCCTGACATATCAACTCCGGAGCTTTAATCGCGCCACCCACTCCTACGGCAGCGTAAAACCGACACTGTTTACCGTGCTCGCATTCATATTACGAGCAAGCGAAAAAAAGATATGGCGCCGCATCCCCGAAAAAAGAATCATCGTAAAAAATTGAAGATCGAAGCTTTATAGCTGCATTTTCCGCCTCGGGGAATAAACAAAAAGGATGCCCTTTAATATCATTCGGGAATGTTTTATCCTCAGAGAATTTCACGGCTCTGCCAAGTTATGGCGTCGATACGTTGCTTAGAAATAGCCCTCCTAGTGATAAAGACGTGAGAAGTTACCGAGGACGGCACACTGAGTTTATATGATCATGTGTGATTTATTCTGAGAGGGAAGGGTATTTACGGGCTGAGTTTGCACGACTTGAATCTAGGAAAACAGAGAAGCTTGAAGAAAATCCAAACAAGCATGCACCGCTTAAAGTCAAATCTTCACATTTTGCGTACAAATCAGAGAGAAATTCATTATTTTGATGGAAGAAAAATATATTGACGCAAAACGAATAACGTTCTCCTCAAAAAATACCCAGTAGTAAAAGAGTTCCGAATAAAAAATTTTAATGCTACATGAATCGTTAAAAATAAGTAAAAATAAATACATACGGCACAAATGATATTAGGAATATACTATGGTGATCTTATTTATTATTCTACTTTTCACAGGTAATGCCTAAGTCAAGCGTTTCAAAATGTATAGCCAGAAATTCACACTGAAATATTCGAAAGCTTACCACGAGATACCAGAAAAAGTAACTGAGCCAATTCCTCCTCCACCTTTGAAACGAGTCTCATAAGGGTAAAATCATGATAAATGAAATACCCTTGTGTTGATCCTACTGTAAATTTAAGACTTTCAGAAGAGTTAAAAACCTAAGCCTATGAGTCATTAGTATACAAAATACTTCATAATAAATGTATTTTATCGATCAAAAACTTTAACCGCTTTTTTTGATCCAGCAAGTTTTTGTAGTACGCGTATACCTAAAATTTGATGGACAAATCTACGCTTGAATTTCTGCCTTACGTATAGGCAGCCTCACCCTTATCAATTACAAAGATTTCTAAAGACAAACAACTGTTTGATGCATCTCGCTGGATTGTATCTAGAAAGTTATCTTTCTTTACGTGTCTTTCGGTGACATTTCTATCTCTGATCGCCTGGACTTTAAATAATTGTAGGATAAACATAAACACGCATCCCTTCCAAAGCTGGAGTGAAGTCCCTTCCGCCCTTGAAAACAGATCCCGAGAGCGAAAGACTTTTTGCAACCAATCCAAACTTCAGCAACGGCACGACCAACATCCACTGGGAATCACCGCCAAGAACCCTAGAACACAGAAGCACCGATTCCGAGAGCGGACTAATGCGACACGTCGGAAAACAATGGAACAGCAAACACGGCGCACCATTCCCGTCCGTACTTTCTTACACGCAACCCCTTTTCCCTACCGATTTAACTTGATCGTTTCGCCATTCTTCTCCATCTTTTTCTATCACCTTCCCAATCAAAATCTTCTCCATCGCATACATCACTGAGCTGCTGCCTATACAATCCATTTTATCTTACCCCCCACATTACACCTTCTCTATTGTGCCCGTTTTCTCCACGACGCCCTCTATTGGACCCTCCGTCTCTGTTTCACTCTATTTCTCTCCAATGGTCTCCGATAGCCTCTTGTGCGAGGACTGAATGACCAGGGCAGAGGAAATAGGATGGGAGTTGGACACAATAGGACTGGACAGGAGCGATGAAATGGGATAGGGACTCAAAGAGAATGGAAACGGAGGGGAAGGAAGAGATGGGATACGATAAGAGGTAAGCGGAGAAGATGGAAGGAAGATTGGAGGGAAAAAGTAACTTACGAGGATGACCTTTTGTCGGATGAGGAGAGAGTCGTTACGATGGGCATGTGAGAGCTATTGAGAGCGCAAAATACGCCGTCGTAGAATACTTAGAGTAATTTCGTTCTACGCATTTCATGAAGTAAAATAAAATTTCCTAAGAGAAACTTCCTTCTCTTTGCATTATTTTATTTTTTTATTGTTAATACACTGCGCCATTTATTACAAATGACCAAATCGCAATGGTAAAGTGTACACCTTAAATTCTGCATTGCCTTTATTGTCTATATCTAATAATCATATTTTTTCTGTACTACCATTAAGGATTCTGAGCTATCTGCTCATATGGAAGTGGCTGCAGCAAGATGAGAGGATTATTATTGGGATTCTCACCCTTGTATGATGCTTGGCAGAAAAACTGTTTCCCTCACTTTCCAGATGTCTAGCAGACGCAGTAGTTTTAATAGTAATATTTTTCCCTTGTCTAAACACTTTGCGTATTTTAAGATAATAAAGGTGTTAATAATAACCTAAATTATCATCAAACATAAATGTCTACTCATCGTTTATATTTACATGAGGGTGCATAATTATTTATTTTAGTTCGTGACGTATAAATTAATCAATTTGTAAATTTCAAATATAATTTATTTTCTTTCATGTCACATAATCGACAGATAATAAAAACTTACATCTTCAGGTCTGAAGATGTAAGTCAACTTACGAAACCGGTCGCCAATAAATACAGTGTGGAAAATTAACCAAGTGTATCCTTCTTCAATGGCTTTCCACGAAGTCATGCCTGCTAATATCGATTTTTAAAATTTGTATGTTTTCCTTCATTTTACATATAGATTAGTATTTCTCCTCGTGGATATTTTAAACTCCCTTCTATTAGGCCGTATTCACGAGTTTTTCTTCCTGAACGGAAAGCTACTAAGATGATTTTCTACATATATACATATATATATTTTCTACATATACGTATTTGTTTGTAAATACTGAAACAAAATAAATTATTAGGAGTAAATACGCCTACTATGGCGTAGTCTAGAAAAATCTAACCTAGTTTGAACGGGGAAAAATTTTATAGGTTCAGCAAAGGAAAAAATTACCGTCGGGTTTAAAGTTTGAGAAATTTATGTCTGGACGTAACCTAAGAGATCCATTTTCTAAAAGAATGGTCCACTATTAAGCGGTTGAACTATTGGCTGGTGGATTCATTCGAGCGAAACCTTTTACACACAATGAAAATTTAACTCTGAAATATGTCTGAGAGGAGAAATTTAAACTAATTCTCATCGTAGGAGTATTAGGTTCGACTATCAGCTCCACATTGTTTCTGAAAGTATTTTTCCCTCAAAATAAACGTGCTGGGTTAAAGCACCACAATGATTTTTACCTGCTTTTGGTTTAAAGAGAATAACACAGAGAAATTCTGAAATAGCATAAACTTAAGAAATACATCAATAATGTATCTATTTGATTACGAGAAAGAAAACACAAAAATTGAGAAAATGGAATACTTTGCATCTGACAATTTATGTTTATAAAAATTGCACAAAAAAGAAAACAAAAACAATCCGTAAGCATAATATTGGTTAGCGATATCGCCTGTATCAGATGCCTAAATTCTGCCCTCAAAACTATGCAATTTCATGAAAGACCATGAAGAAGAGATTCGAACAAGGGTTTCGAATCCTCACGTGTAAATGACGAGTTCATTTTTCAGGACCACGACGTTGAACAATTGTTCGCATCCATGCTCACAAGACAGTCATCAGTGAAGCCCTGAAAAACCGTATGAAATCGGCAGAATGCTGGGAATGGCTTCCCTTTCACGACCAAACGTTTCCGACGCTCGCGTTAAGTGAGGTATCTCCTCGGAAAACGAGCAGTGAAACGATACCTTTCAAATAAACAGGAAAAAAAGTTGATCCGCAAGAAAGGAAGAACGGGGATAGCATTAAGGAAAAGTCCTCTTCTGCCTCTACCGCGAAGTTCATAAGAGGACTTCCTCTACATTTTTCATGACGAAAATGGAGCACTTTCTGAGGGGTGCTTCAATTACACGTTGGCACCTTCTATCGCAAAGAGGAAAAACTGATCTTTTTCATGGTCACCATTGCTCTGGAAACGAGAAAACAAAGGGAAAATTTGGCACAACGTGAAAAGTGTGTTTACGCCATCCAAGAACTTAAAATTTTTCGGATGAAGTATAATAAATAAAATTTCTATAAAATTTGCACAGATATTCATCAAAAAATCAACAATTTGCTAATATTGAATTGAAAAGAAAAAGTATTTTTATCGATAAAAAATAAATATTTTAATAATCTTTACTCCATAAATATGTATAAAGTGAAATAAAAATCTCTTCGATTTATAACGCGTAACGTTATCAATATTCTAAATGTATAATAGGTGAATAAGAAAATAGTATGACATTTGGAAACAATGAATATTATATTTATACTATTTATAAGAAGTTTTTAAAGTCACCATCCAACTGAAACGAATCGCGCCCCTCTGTACGCGTTACAGTTAATTTCATCAGAAAATAAAGAGGAAAAAATCGTTTCAGCGGGAATCAACCCTGAAATTTAGAACGCTTAAACATTTTAAATCTCACTGTATTTAAATTGTGAT
Organism: Ladona fulva; assembly: GCA_000376725.2. Lineage (NCBI taxonomy): Eukaryota > Metazoa > Arthropoda > Insecta > Odonata > Libellulidae > Ladona > Ladona fulva. The sequence goes on along the minus strand of KZ308114.1, from coordinate 660,929 downwards.
TCTTCTCTATCGATATTTAGCATATACATAACATAGCCAGAACAAGTACGCTTTGCTCGAACATTGAATGCTACAAGATACAGGAGAGTTAACGCGGCCCAATGAAGAAAAAATCGTGGAAGCGCTAGATAGTATATATATATTTTCAATGGAACAGAATCAAATAAAACATGGAAAATTTTACCATACTTTGATTCGAACAAAGAGGTAAATTAAATTCGAACCATTGAAGTAGCTCATGCAAAAAAATTCTACAAAAACGAATTTCGCATTTCATGGAAAGAGAGAAGAATAACGACAAGAAAAATCCTTTTCAACATTAATAATGAAAGAGATCTTTATCCATTCAATATGTCTTAAAAATAGATGGTTGATCAGTCATCCGAAATTGGTTAACATCCAAATATCAATATGTATCGATAACTTTGCGAATCAAATGCTGAACAAAAATTAAATTAAAAATTCAAGGAAACCATTTCTACTACAGTCGATAAATCTTCTACATTTCCTATTCATAAATTCAATTGCAAGCAAATTCTGTGAAACGATGCTAATCCACTCTCGTCCGCAATTCCATTTATCCCGTACACAGAAAAAACAGCAATCCATCCGAGGTTGCAGGAGCGTAAAGAAGTTCCGGAAGCTGATCCTCGATCTCGATGGAGCGGCGCTTCATCAATCATTTCCTCGTCCACTACCTCTTCGATACATCGCCCGACTGATTCGAGAATATTTTGATATTTCCACGAGAAAATATACGCGCAGTTATTTTAATCGCTCTTCAAATGAAAAAACCAATATTCAAAAAGCCCGATTGCGGAATTCGACGAATAACATTTATGATGAGATAGCGTGACAAAATCAGCCACTGGACTATGATTTGAATTTTGAGATACCTACTCTTAGACAGGGTTTCAAACTTTAAAAAGTCTTTCATGAAATTTCTTTCTCACTAACAAGAGTAAGGAGCTACCATACGGTCAATAAATGCTCCTTTTTACATGAATGAGCCGGATAATTACGAAAAGTGGAAAATTTCTGTTTTGGATACATTCTTATGACAAGTTTTACTTAACTGACAAAATGAATCGATAGCTGACAGAATTACATGATCATACGTGTACTTAGGATCATTTCTCTTCCCCCTGTACCGTTGGGTACTAATTAGCTTATAACACATGCATTAAATTTAGGCGAATTCCTCAAACAGAATCCTGGGATGATATTCATTTCAGTTTTAATAAGATTGGAATATATTCATGAACCAGAGGGAATAAAGGAATTGTTCCGGTCAATTTACAAGTACACTACGTGCTATATATATTACATTTGCAAATAAGTCACTTCATGGATAACAGTATCTGGTTTCAAAGTCTTTCCAATTTTGTTTGATGATTTCAACAATTCCGGTAAAAAATATATTCACTGGCTCGAACTAAAATTTAAGGGCTAAAATTGCTATGATAAAAAGAGTAATTTTGATTTGCCTGATGCAAAAGCTGATGTTTGAAAAAATTATGGACAAAACTAGTAGCTCTAACTGAATGAAAAAAGTTAATTTTGGCAATTTCATTATGGTGATACACCGTACATGAAGTGAAATCACTGCGATATCTTTCTACGACTGGTTCACTGCACTTTTGCAGAAGGCCAAGCCAAATTTAAAAATTGCAAGAGGCGACACTGTGCGGATTCGCGGAGGAAGCTCTTACTCAGTGCACCTCTTGAACTGACAAAGTTCTCCAATAGATGGCAAGCAAAACAGGCACCATTGATGTTTCCAATGTGGCCACCCGGTACGCGCGCCGCCAACGCGAGAGCTTCACACTACTCCATGAAAGATCATCTTTCAATACGCGGGAAAACTCAACCGTTCAAAGCTCAAAGAACATTTTACAATATATCAAAGATTACTATATTTTAAGTAAAAACGGAAAAGGAGAAATGGGGGCATAAGACAAAGGGCATCCAATTTTAAGTATTGATAATAATAAATATTTTGTAAAATTATTTTATGATTCACTGTAAAAGAAATTTGAACTATAATTACAGTTTCCCTTAGTACAACTAGGTTTTACGAAGAGAAGGGTGGAGGGAAGGGTGGGATTAGTGAGTGAATTGAATATTTATAAATTTATTTTTTACATGTACTCTGACACCGCAGACCTGTTTATCTAGGTACTACTTTAAAATAAGTTTATATACGGCTCGAAGTTCCTCTCCTCCTCTCAGTCCTCAGTCGGAATTCATTTCGTGGATATATACATTTTAAGCCAATACAAAAGAGCCTTTTGCCCCTCCAAAATTATCTGAAAGTAGTTTAAACTAGCTCAATTACAAAGATGAAATTGACTGAACCTGAAGGATGATAACATAAAGAGCTGTCCTGTATATTAAGGACGGGCGGTCATCATACATATACCTAAGCAAATGTATTGGTACTTTACTCAACGAATTATAAGAATACTAAAACAAGTACTTATAGTAAAAGGGTTCAAACACAGTGCCAGTATGGTACATACTAGTGCTTTAAACGGTAAGATAGATAGCTGAATACAGACGACGCTGCGGTCTCGGAAACGATCAGCGTTCGTGACGAGCATCAATTTGTACACTCTTCAGGCGAAGATAAATAATTCACGGAATCAATCCTAAACTTTCGCACCTCATGAAAGGTCATTTTTTGTTTACATAATTCACAACATCATGGAACAAAAACCGTTGGGCACAAGAAAGAGCGTTCGAGGGATTAAGTGTTATAGATGACAGTGAGTGGCTCAAAGGGTCAAGGAGTTCGTTAAACCCTCATTTATCACACTAAATTTGGAAAATACGAGACCACTTCTTCGGATAACACTTGCGAATCGTCCTCTACTATTCTAAAATCTATTTCATCCTCCTCGAAGCTAGCTTAACATGGACTATAGAACTCACGAAGTTAATTTACTAGAACGACTTTAATTTCGGAGAAATTAATTTTATCTGACTAAGGAACATGCATAAATTAAAGACACGGTTTAGTTCAAAACGTTTCCGAATCGACCAGACTTGTATTTAAAATGTTCAGGTAGAATGATCACAGATGTGTCTGCTGATTTTGGAAGATTAAGACTACGAATAATTTGGTTAATAAGGTTAAGCGAGAAAGGTAGTAACTAACAATCAAGGGATTACTAAAGCAATCCAAAGCTAAACGTATCGTTATTACAATCGTGCCGAGAAAAAGGTAGAAGTTGGCAGAGTGAAAAATTAAGAGAATATATATTTTGCCACCATACCTGCCAGTGCCTCTACTTTTCTTAGACCTCATGATGAACATTGATACTTATTATACATGCAGCCAAATTTATTGCACTGTAGAATTGTAAAATTCTGAAACAAAAAAAGTTGATGAAATGATTTTCAAAAATTCTTACGGTGCTACGTTACTTCAAGAAATACTGCTACCGCTTCCACCGAATTTTGGTAGATGAAAGCAACCAAGCAACCATCGCCCATAACGAAATTAGCAGTATCACTACCCCAGATGAAACGTAAGCACACCTTTAAGCATACCTTTAAGATTCAAGCATAAACCTCAAACTTGAAGATCGAAGTCAAAAACGGGAATAACTCGGCTAAATGTTCCTAAATGATTGAAGCATGCAGACACGACCTTGTTAACTAACTTCTCAGCGGTAAAACCCTCCCAGAGTAGCTCCAAAATCTCGGACATATCATCGGAGAGTAGGTGCTAACAAACTCCCGAATGTCAAAGCAAGCGCTAAGAGCAAGAGAAACAAAAAAAGAATCTCCCGAAACAGAGACCTTCTTTGGGAAGTGAAAAAGAAGAGCAACGCATGGCGACCGTTCCCATCGAAGCGACGACATGTGACCGAAATGGAACGGAGGGTCTCCAGCAGAATAAAAGAAGAAAATTCCGATGGCCTCTGCGAAATTCACACTAAAGCAGAACCAAACAAGCATAAGCCGAGTGAAGCGAAGGACGAGGGTTTTGGGATTAGAGACAGCGAGGGTTTTGAGGCAAGGGAAAACTGGGATTATCTATATGTAGGTGCTTTGTCACGAGGTGGTCGATATCAGAAATAAAAGGAAAAGATCAAAGGATCTTTTCCTTTTATCCTCCGTCACACACTTGCATAATATCACCGTGAGATCGTTACGTGTCGATCGAAGATAACTAATAGGAACGCCGCCGCAAATAACGATTATCCTTAATCTATATCAGAGGAATTATCGATTGACGCATCCCGGTTCATTACCGCTCTTTCCGATGAAGAAATTTAGAGGAAGCCATTAATCATATATCTGCGCTTATTATTCGAACCAGTTTCCGATGAGTTTTTTTATTTGCGGATGATCAGATGCCTTAACCGCACAATGAGTTCCGGAAGCAGTAAGATAAGGAAATTTCACCACTGAAATCTACGAGAAGCATCGGGGAAGGTGATTCGAAAAGCAAAAACCAAGAGGATTTGAATAGCCTTACTTTATTATTATTAATTCTTTAACGTAAATAGGAGCCCCTAATTATTTAATAATTCGGAATGTTAAAAACAAACGACAAACACATACGCTTAGCCCTAGCCCGGATAAACCCGGTAAGCCGAGACTCGAACCCGAGACCTGTGTTGGAAAGCTAGCGAACTAACCACTCCGCCACCGAGTTTGACAAAAGTATATGTACCACATTACAAATACTACAGTTATACTACAGCTTTTATTACTACAATCCTTGTAATATCACAGCTAACAATTGTAGGACGAGTTGGAGCAATGGATGACCATGGAGCATGACCCCTACAGAAAATAATTTTCATCTGATATTTACGGCGATGCTATATATCTACGAGTATGTTAATATATTAATAGTAATGCCTTTCTTTGAGGGTGCAACCTATTTATATAGAGTTTCCTGACACTTTACGAGGAATGAATATCGATTATATTTTAGAATAAAATTTTATTCACCCAAAATAACGCATACAGGAATACAAGGATATTAATTTATGAATGAATATCGGTTTATATACATTTACCCAGCAAGCCGTCAATGGCGTGTGACACGGGAATATATTCCATATACGAGATATAGATCCACATACAGGAGAACGTTTAGTCGTGTAGAAATGTATTATTTGAAAGATTCCTTCGCTGAGTATTAATTAGAGTGTATTTATCTGGAGATCACATGTATCAATTGCCATCCCAGTAGCCGATAGTAGTCTTTTCTCAAAGAAAGGAACGTAAAAATGTAAAATTTGGATTCAGAATTCCTATTGGGTATTTTATCTGAATTTATCTTACGTTGGCGTTGCCAGCGTTTGAGCTTTTTCTACACTAACAACTTAATTTGCAATAAAAGAACTGATCACGAGGTAAGTACTACTTCACTCCACAAGTAAAGGAGAATATAATACAGTTATGATTTTGGATAGCACTCGGATACAGTGAAGGGTTCTTAACTTTTGAAAAGTACAGCTTTCCAAGCTAAAATATCCACCAAATGTATAAGAAAAATCAAACAGTGTTAAAGGGCAAAAATCGAAAAGTAGTCAACTTCCCAAGATGAATTTTTTGCAGCTTCCTTATCTCAAGTCCTGCAGAGGACTCAAAATTCATGAAGGCGTTGACTTTGCTTTCCAAAGACAAACAAATCTCTCGCACTTCTGCCGATGAAGATGAATCACGTACCCGACATAAGCACACATTGTACCTCAAGTTTCGCGACTTTAGTCAAAGAAAGAAAAATGTGATAAATATGAACCCTTTTAAAAACTACTTGTAATTAATGAGGTTGTAGTCTATATATTTTATCTTTTTGGCAACTAACGTAAGTAGTACATGTGAGCAAAGCAGAAGTGAGTTTTGTTTGAAACCTTCACTCAGAGGACGATACCCATCGTTCTGTAAAAATTAGATCCATAAATTGCTCACAAAAATTAGTGTCTTTTCCCATATACTGACGTACAGTAAGTTTCGGTTAATCTATGGACTTATTCTTACCGAGCCCGGACATAAATTCTACCGACATCACAAATACTGTGGTTCCTCATCTTCATTCTTCCCAGTTAGAAGTTCGTAACTCGAAAACTTTGTATCTCCAAACCTAGTTTTCAATTATATCTTTCCGTATTTTTCTATTTGCATCTCGAAATTAAGTTCGTATCTAGATGTCAAAATTAAATTAGAAAAAGTTCGCAGAAATGTAGTTCGTAAGTTGTAGAATGGTTCATAAGTACCACTGTACTATCGAATTAGCGCACTGCATATTCCCTGCTGCATGCCTTAATTACTTCCCTTAGTCATTCCTCTCTTGAATACCATCATCGCTCTTCATTCTCTCCTTTTCCTTAGAAATCTCCATCCCAAAGCCCACATCTAGTTTCTTTGAATTCGCCTTCCTAAGAAAAGTAATAATGAACCTACCAATCCACTCTCTCATCTACACATCCAGAGCTCTCAAATTCCAAGGAATTCCTCGCCATCAGTGCTTTTTTATCATCCCTTGCTAATTTCCCAATGGTACACCCAGTCCCATGAAGCAAATTTATCACGACGAGTAAATCCGAAATTTAAAACAATCAATCATAAAATTCTCGTCTTCCCTCCTTTCTTCTTTCGGTTCCCGTTTTTACCGCGCATCTTCTCCTCCGTATACAATTCTGCCTTCGTTTCGGCTCTCCCCCGACGTCGAAAAAGCCGTTTCCGGATGACAGTCCAATTTATAAGCCGACAATCAGAGAGAAAAAATCGAGGAAGTGAGAAAGAAAGGGGTGGAAGAAGAAAGAGGGAGAAATAAGTAGGAGAGGAAATAAAAATACATGGGAGAAATATCAAGTTTAAACTAAAGGAAATGGGAGGAAATAAAGCAACAAACTGCTCTGATTTTTTCTTATACCCAAGCTTGACCTCTAGATGCCTATGCTTGAGACTTCAGTTCCTTAAGTGAGTCTTTCAAAAACTAATTTTCAAACTATACCAATACATTCAATTCCCTAATGAGTTACTTCGTGAAATTTTCTGGAAAGCCTCCGAAAAAACAGGAGTAAACTTCATTTAAAATTATTTGATCATCTGAAGATATTAGCAAATAACGAAACCATCCATGCAAAATGATTTATTTGCGGGTCCTAACCTTTCCTTTTGAGCCGAACGGTACCCAATTAACAGATTTATCGAAAAATTTACGCGGTGATGAGTATTTATACCAATTCCGTTGTCAATAAAAATGAGTGCATACATGAATGACTAATGTATATTTATAACGAACCAATCAGCCCGTCGAAAAATAGTCATCAACTCGACGAGTATTTGTCGTGGTTACAAGTAAAACTAGGACCACTATCAATTCATCAATTTGATACTCTATAAATTAACTATGGTGTTGAAAAGAGTGATTATAGATATGCATCATTAAATGAGTTTGTGAGTCTAATACCTACCTGTTAAACGGTCTTTAGAAAAAGTAGGTACCATTACGAACAAAGTTAAAATGTGAATGGAGAGATATGTAATTAGCTCTAAATCAGTGAAATCCTCTATTTAGAGGGAGAGCATTCCCTCTCTATGTAAAGTGCTACAGAAATTATATCCATAGCTCTAGCAATCTTTTGACTCTTACTCTGTATAAGTACTCTGTAAGCCCATGAGTTTTCGTGCAACTTATGTTTTCGATTAATAAATATCGTTACGTGCTTCCCACCGCATAAATAGAATAACAAATACCATATTTACGAGTCAATCATTGTTTTTCATACATGATATCTAATATAAATTAAAAATCGGCTTTACACAGTTTTCGAGGAAAAACTACAGAATGGATTCCGAAATAAGCGGTACCTTTAAGAATCGAACCTGAGACCGAATATATCGGTAATCCGCGCATTGGCCTTCTAGGTCCTCTGGGATACATAATTCTCCAAGTGGAACTAAAAAAAATTGAAACACCAGACAATATACTTAAGTCAAGTATTCTATAGGTAATCATCCGTAGAATGTTATTTGTTGGAGGTTGAAGGAACATTTGTTTTTAAGGGTCTTTCTGATTTAAGTTTTAATGTATAATTAAATACTCTATATTTAGCCGCTGCAAATTACTTATTATCATTCAATTTTCTTATTCTGGTTACCATCAAACTATCATAAACTCAAGCGAACGGCACAGGTTTTTACCACGGATTCGTGAATATTACACTTAACCGAGTTGCCCGGACACTGCAAGATCGGCAAATTAATGCCAATCTGACACACTTTCGTTTGCTTAATTATTTCCTCATGTCCTTACCAAAATAGGACAACTACAATCACTATATAGAAACACACAACCATTCCTTAACCAGAAAAATCCTATCAGCCGGGATTCAAACACGGGACCTTGGGGTTGGAGAGTTAGCATACTAACTACTCCTCCACAGCTGCCTGTAATTATCATCGAGTTTTAAGGAACACACATAATGATTATTTAAATACTTTTTCCCAGTTTTCCCCTAATTTCATAAGTTAGTTACTACGGATATTTAAAAAAAACATTCAGTATACACTGCACGAAAGACAAAAGTAATTAGCATTTCTCGGTAGCTTACGAAAATATAAAGGGGTCCTGAGACGAAAATGTGAGAGAAACACTGATATACACAGCAAGCGAAAGGGTTACGCATTCCGGCTACCCAGAAACTCAGGTGGGGGTGGAAATGAGGGAGAGAGAGAGATGGCATAAAGAGTAGAAGTAGAGGCAGAGTGAAGGGGGATAAAGAGAGGAGAAGATCAAGGTAAAGATCTAAATAGCGAGATGGAAAGAAGTCTAGGGGTGGAGATGTTTGCTCTTTAATTCGCTTTTGCCTATAAACGAGTCCCGTTAGTGGAAATCGGAGAAATTCGTTTACTCCATGCGAAAACGATTTCCTGGCGTCTGACTGATGCGGAGGCCTCCCTTCAAAAGAAAATGCTTTTACTTGACTAACGAGGACGGAGTAAAGGCAAGTTTTTTATGCAGGATGGCTATTTCTAGACCACTCCACGTCAAGGAGGAGTGCACTTATGGCTTCGCATTGAATCCCCATCCCCTTTACAAAAAAAAGCAGTATTTTGATACACGTTTCCGACCCAAATTGGTGAGAGATGAACGTAGTCGAAATCTCATGTCGTGCTCTAATCTTGAAAACTTGATAAAGATCCAGAGTCGGGTGGCTGTACCGATTAAGACCCTCCGTTCTCATTCAAACCCGATCAAAGACAAAAGTCGGTTTCATTCTTTAAACATTATTTTGATTACTACCAATTAACGTAGATCACTATTACCCACTTCACCCTTTAAGCATACCGAAACATGCCGAAACGAAAGGAAAGACGAACAAATATCTACAGTATCGATTGGATACTGTAATGAGAGCCCCTTACAACCTATAACTTAAATGTTACGAATCGATAAATTCTAAAAACTCATTGAATTCAACCACCAGACATTTTCCAAAGACGAATAAGTTGAAAGATTTGTTCCGTTTTGTTCAACTCAATCTTACTTGTCTTGTCATAGAAATAAAATCAGACGAAATCATATACATTATACATTAGTAAATATTTAATTTCGAATTAATGAACATTTCAGAGAAAAACTTTCGCTTACGAATAGAAAGTATTGAAATATTGGACGGAGTCCAAAATATTCAGCGACATTTGGCTCCCAGTAATGTTATGTCTGGCCATCCAGGCAGTAACTTCGATGCTTTATTATTATCACAATACCTTCTGAAAAAGTATTGAATTATAGTTGATGGATGAAACCTTAATCGCGAGAAATTCCGTAATATATTAGATAAAATAATTATGTAAAAACTCCACTATATTTATTCAACAAGGCCAGGTTCGACTAACATTTAGTCATTATTTATTACCTGATGATGACCATATATGTCGAAACTGGTATTTAAAATTAATAAAGTGGAATTTTACATTGTTATTTTATTTCATCTAATCTAAAGTGAGAAATTCCTGCCACAGAACCATGTACTGTCCCACAGGTTCCGGCTACGCCTTTGATAGGTAGGTAAAAGCCGTTCGGAGCATACTTGTCGCATTAATAATATACGATTTACAAACGCACTTCCTCGACGGATGAATAATTGCTCAAAGCGTAATATCATCGCGACGTATTTAAACATATTCACTCGCCCTGCATTACCGTTGTTTCAAAACCAAGCTCCGACTTGTATCCCCTCGTTAATCTCTCTGGAGCAGTGGGATCCGAAAATAAAAAAATTGAAATGGCATTCGTCATAAGCAAGCAGACCTCGTTTTTCCGCACGGCGAAATAATAAACGTTTCGCAAATTCATTTCCGATAAATTCGTGTGCATTTCGATTTGAATTACCATCGCAAGAAGGGAACACCTGCTAATTCATTGGATTCGCGCCGCAAGGCCAGGTGGGTGATTCATTTCTGAACGACGATCTCGTTTATTCTGCCATTTGCGCGCCGGAAATGACGTACTGGAATTATGGACCCGAAGGGAGGGAAAAAATCCGACCCTCGCCGATTCCAACCAGCCCTAAATAATTAGCCGATATAATTTTGCGAGGCTCCAGAAAGGCAATTTTGCCTCCGGTCGAGGATTTTTTTATTTCGCAGCCAACGAACCGGGACCGAGATGTCTTCATAAGGCAACTACTGCGTATGTCTACGAAAGATGAATGACCAAAGTGAAAAATTAGGTGCCGACAAGTATATTTCTAGCTTACGAGCCGTGGCGCCTTGAGGTAGTATTGCCGCTGAGTTAGTTACTGACACTATAGTAGATAATCGGCTACGATTATTGCTACAAGGCTGCATCGATCACAACATCATCATACATATTAAAGAAATAGAATGTTATGATAAGTACGCGTTACGTAATTTACTAACAAGTATTATAATTCCTTATGTGAATGATAAAACAATCTTAAGTAGTTTAAATGTAGTAAGGCTACAGTGTATTAAAATACGTATTTTAGGATATATAATTGAATTATCATGTAGCTAAATTTGTTATATATAACGATAAGTCAGTTAACTGGCGGTATTCCCCTTATATGCTTTGTCAACGGCAACTTCGATGACGCGATGCATCGAAACATTGATCATTGAATAAACTCTTAGTGGTACGGGTAAAAGCTGTGTCTTACTATTCTCATCGTCAAATTATTTTCACTGATTTCTCTTTTAATAATTACCATTTACGATCTTCATTTCACATTCATCTCAAGAGCAAAATTCATGTTAGTTACGTCAGATATTTCCCTAATAACAGCTTTATTTACCATGGCATAATATGCCTGTAAGATAAGATATCTACCTATTCAAAATATATAATTAGAGCTCTTCATTTAACTTTTCCACGTAAGTACATCCATAAGTACTTGATTTCAGCACCATTAGGCGGTTACTTCAAGCGCTTACGGTCTGAATCTTGTCCTGAATAAACAGTGGAGAAACTACCTATAGTACCATTCTTCCGATGACAAGTAATACGCTCCAGTTGCAGCAGATCCAGCGCGACCGGAAGGCAGAGGCGTTGAAGGGAAGGAGGAAACAAACAATCCAACTGCGAGCGTAGACCGAAAGAGTCCCATACGTTCGCTTCATCAAAAAAACAAATGAGCTTCGGGGATGAATCGATTCTTGCGACGAAACTTGATTTCGGAACTAACACGACGCGGGTTAGTCGGTGAACGAGGATTCTAATAAGAAAATCGAGGGTAATCAGAGAAAAACATGACGGAAGGCTGACAAACAAAAGGCTCAGAGTAAAGCTTATTCAAATCACAATGACGTTCTAAATTTCTTTTACCGCACCGCATAGAAAAGAAAAAGGCAGCGAGCGTCCCAAAATTATTTCGTCCTAATTTCGAGGAAGTACTAAAACAATGAGTTACTCGATTCTTTGATCTCGTTGAAAGAACTGGTACGAAACACCCAACTCCCCCGCACCTCGTGTAGAAGATCTTAAGCGGAATTATACAGCTATACAAAGGACACAGAACACGTAAAGTAATGTAGGAAGAAGAATCCGAGGCAGTTACGCTCCCTGGATTCTTTACCCTTTACAACGTGGAAGACGAAAAGATTAAGAACCGTAGAAGAAATTTCAGCGGTCAAAAGAAGGCCACGAAAAAATTGTAATACTAAAAAAGTAATCCTCTAAAAATTTAGAGAAATGAAGTGCCGGATGAGCATTTCAAAATCTCATTTGATTATATAATGAAAACGGAGCGCTCTTCCTTTGAGTCTATACCAGACGTATAGACTCAAATGTATCTGTTGGCGATGCTAAATAGGTTCAAAATCGAGAGATGAGGTCCATAAAAAAACAATGATTTGCGATCAAGTGACGTGTTTGCTTATGTTGTGTAGTAAGGCATGATTATTGTCTCCTTTTATTATCTCGTGCATTCTTATGCTACGGTTTACGTTAAACGCTCACTATATTTCACTGACTTTGGAGAGAGGTTTAACTATGTATGTTTCAAGTAGTGTATTCCAATATTATACTGAGGAGTCGCTATGCCAACACGATTCAGCTTACACTATCTCTAGCTTTGCGCTTGTTTCCCACACCTTCTCGGTAGTTTCCCCACAACGTACACCTCTACTTGAACATAACCTGCTTATTTTACATCCACAAATCCTCAACAATTATTTAGCTCATATAAATTAGATTATTCCGTACTAATCGACGATGATTTAGACCAGGGTTTAGGATCCTCTTTTCCATCGAAAGACCGCATTCAGCATCCGATAAAAATGGCCACATGTGCAACCATCAGGCCGCTATTGAGTCGGGTATTGCATACATTAAAATGGTTTAATATGAAAATCGTGCATAAGAAAACAAAAATATTTGCTTATAGAATTCAAATCGCACATTTTCCATTCTCTAGTCATTAGCGAGACCGGGAGATAAAATCAACGAAATATGAGCGTTAGTTTAAGGAACAGACGTTGAAAAGGCCACGATGAACGCCCGAAAAGTCCCGCAAGTTTCCCATCCCATTCCCATCTGAGTTATACAAAAGAGGAGACTTCTCAGTCGAATAATGACGTTATTCGTCGCTTTTTATTGATATCTGAATTTATTTGGGGTTTGCGAAGCTCTTTAGGAATCGAACCGAGGCTCTTAGATAAAATCTTCGCCTCAACGCAATCCACGCACAAGAGCTTCTGTTCTAGCTAAGGAATGGAATGTGAAAAATGAACGAGACGATTGGAAATGCGAAGAGGGACGAAGACAGAATTTGGAAATGAAACAGGTATCCTAAATGAGAGGAGGCGGTCACAAAGGGAAAACGTTGAGGACGGATTGGAAATGAAATTGGAGGAGATGGAAAAGGTGGAGGACTGAGTTATGAGAGGATTTTCCCGCACAGACCTAGTTTATCTAATAATGGCCAAACGACTCTGATTGGTGATTCATTGATACGCGCATCGTCCTCAACTCCCATTCCGTAGAGAAGGGACTCAGGGTACTCTTAAGGGATATCCGCGCGGATAAAAAAATCCGCTCAGGTGGTTTCGGTCTAAAAATCCACCTGAGATACGAATATCTGACCCTTCTTGCCAGGGCCGTATCTGAGTACCCTTTTCATGAAAGAAAAACTACTCTTTTCTAAACTTGCCCTAAATTAATGAACCAAAGAACATTTTCTTCCATTTTTATTGTACTATGATTATTTTACCAATTTTTATACTGATTTCCTTGAAATCTGGAAGTATATCCAAGCAATAAGCATTACTTTTGTCCGTGTAGAAAATTCAGGTTAAATTTAAAGGATGAGCAAGGACAGAAAGCTATATGGAATCTCGTATAAGGGTTTGTTTATTGCCGAATTGCCTTGGCATTTTTGCCAATTCTTCCTTCTATTCTATATCAACTACCCCTTATAATTTCATGAAATTTTTGTCACTCATTTGACGATTTCCCAAATTCCTAGGGAAAGCTGTTTTTTGCGGAAACGTGTATAAGAGGAACTTCACTGACAAGAAATTTAGAAGATTTTTTTTAAATAAGTAAACTCACATCATTCGTGGTCTCCGTCCTAATTTTATTTAGGTAAACTGAATTACCGAAAGGTATTAAAGAAACGCTAGATATATTTCCTGTAGATACTATTCCTACATTTCCTAACATTTCTAGCTTTTTTGGCGATAATTCGTAATTCAGTGCGAAATTTTTGAAAGGCCAGCTATATTTACCGACCAAGTAAATGGAAAGTGAATAATGAGAGAAACAGATCTGATTCTAATGAATCAATTCTGGCGATATCTGGAGGAACTTCTCCATGATTAGTAAATAAAAGCACAATCTGACGCCGTCCACAGAAGATATGTTTTTATCAAATATATCTTCTGTGGACGGAGTCAGATTGTGTTTTTATTTACTGATCAGATCTGATTTCGTAACAGTATCGCGAATAGGATTTGTTCGTCTCCAGCAAATCGATTCTAGCAGGACACTTACGTTACCTGTGAGCGTTCTTAATCTACCACAATTAGAATAAGCAAAGGGAGACCTAGGTTAAAAAACCCAACGTCGATATATTCCGCGCAACCTCTTTAATGGTTACCGCGTAGTCCTGCTAACAGGATTAGCCGAATGCAGCTACAGAAACGCAGCAGTTCTGGAACGAAACGCCTTCGTGGGTCAAGAAATAGCTGTTGATTACTTTGAATCGCAAGACGCATTTACTCCACGTGAAATCCCACAAGCACGTCAGGGTATCACTTACCACACGAACAGATGACTTTACGGATGGATGACTCAACTGTTCAGGAGCACTACTTAACCGCAACCTCAGAATTTAGTCATCCCGCTCCTGCGTCAAATGGTTACGCATGTGTAACCACGATCACATGCGGCCCTACGAAAGGAAGCAATGCAGTCGAGTCGCATGGCTTGCTTACCCAACTGGTAAGGATCTCCGTACTATCAGAGCCGGACGAAGGTCTGGAACGACTTCCAAAACTGCCGTAGGGAATTTTTCAAGGTCTCAGGGTCGCCATACACCTTTTATATGCACTCCATCTTGGTTTTTATTGGAGATAAAAAGATATTGCTTCCGGAACGGCGAGGTGAACATATTACATTTTCTTCTTTTTTGGCGATTTATTTCACTTACGAGAACTCTTCGCAAACTTAACGATTCTCTTACGCCGTTCTCCGCGAAAGAAGACCGGCTTCCTTAGGCACGATGTCGTCTTCGAAAGCAGTTTCCTCGAAATTCTGAAGCACTTGTCTCCAATTTGCGCTCTTCTGCTAAATTAAGTGGTCTTCCTGAGCTAATATCTACGTATAATTATACTCTTCAGAAAAGACTACATAGTTAGGAGGGCGAATAAACCTGTCCAACAAAAAGTGTACCTATAACAATTCATGAACTTCATTATAGTTGAAAGCATACTTTTAGTAGTTTTTTCAGTATTGCGAGATGTCGTTTTTATCTGACAAGGTTAAAAGCAGACGCATTTTTAATAATAAAATACATACAGATGAACTATTTATCAATGAATATTATTTATCAGAACGAATAAAGCTTAGGCCTAGTAGTTCAATTTAAAATGGCAAGAAATCCAGTAATAGCTGAACTCTACAGTACACTTTTACGCAGCGGTTACGTAAACAACGCTGGTTGATGTAAATAATTCTGCCACAAATTCTGTTTCCAATACTCTCCGCTATCCTGTAATCTAATTCTGTAAGCTAAACCTCCTCTACTTCTTCCTGACAGTCCTCGACTGACTAGCCATAGCTTTAAATATAGATTTCTGAAGATACCTGGAATGTGTGGACACCTCAGTTATCACTGCCAGTAACGATTAAAAAGTTTCCTTAACACCCCCTGATTAAAGCTATCTCGAAAATTTTTCATGGCAATGACAACTATGTTCTATATACAGCCCATAGGTCGTCCTATAAATAATAAACGCCTATAAAATAATCTATTATCAACCTAAATCATACGAGAGAGTGGAGATGAATAACTCTTTCACAACTATGATACAGCATAACGTGATTTAACGTCTAAGAGACTATCGAGATGAAAGAAAATATTATGTACGTAAAATTAATCTTTTCTGTAAAATATAAAATCTCGACCAACTTAGTTGAAAAGTTTTTATCATATTGTTGAACTTATTGACTCATACGAAAGTATTATTACTTTGATAAACAAATCTGTACGTCTAAAATGTTAATTTGTTGGTCTTTGAGCCCTTATCATTAAATAATATACACATACATAAAAATCCATTGTCTACTTATACTTGAGTTACATTAGGAAGGAAATTTTGAGGAAAATCTTGAGGGTTGGGCCCATACACAAGTACGTAAGGTACCGACTATGTTCCTCCAATGCGCTTCAACACGCCTTGAAACTCGTGGGAAACGTAACAGGAACGAAGGATTCGACCAAGAAACAAACAGTTGGAAGGAGATTCAAGTTCGACGACATCGAGCAAACTTACCTCCAGAGAACGCGAATACGCCTAATTTATCGCGGTTTCTGTCTCGGCCGTAGCACAAACTTGCAGACCGCGCATTTGTCAGAGTTAGCGCACGATTTCATGAAAAGCATCAACAGCAACCGGGGAAACATGAAGGAGACAGGAAGGGCTCGAAAAAGAAAGCTAAGAAAACGGAGAATAAAACGAAGAAAAGTCTGCGAAAGAGGAAAGGTAACGTTGGACCAAGGGCTTTTTAATTTTTCCTCTCTTCAGAAAAGCTCTGGAGGAGGGGAGAAGGGAGGAGGGAAAGGGTTGAGACGCAGAGAGTAAAGAAAAGAAGATGAGAACAAGAGGGAATGATTGAGAGCTTCCATCGGCGAAATTGGAATGCTAGCATGGACAAGATGAGAGGAGGCGAAAATAAAAAGTCTCGGGAGTGCCACAAGAAGAAACTAAGAGATGGGCTTACGTTTTCATGCGCGCACGAACAGAACCGCGCTTTTTCATGCGCACGTACCCAAACATTTAGACAATAGTTTCCCGTCACCTGCAACGATGAGGAAATGAAGGCTGCTGGAAATTTCGCACAAGTCCATTTCCTTGCGTCCGCGTTCGTTCACGCCGGAGTCCTTGATTCACCATTTCTTTATAAGAAAATAGTTGACGAAAGTCATATTGAAAAGTTCAACGATGAAAAGACGTATTTATACTTAGCACAAGAAGGTGTGCATTAGAAAATTATTAATTTCTGGTACGATAACTACAGTGAACGATGATAATTACTTTGTGAATTTCTGGAGGTAATATGCGAAAAATACTTAATTAATTTCAACGCATAAAAATATTGCAATATTCAATGGAAAATGCTACGAGAAAAGTTAATGGGCAATGTTAACTACCAGAATCGACACAATAGAAAAACAAGGAAAAATGCGAAGGAAAAACGGGCGTGATAAAAGTCTGACAGGACCGGGACTCGAACCTGGAAGATCCGGGTTCAAGTTTCGGCGCCGTTTTTTCTACGGAGGTTTAATGATAGATCCCACGCGACCGATGTGTGACACTTATTTCGTTATGCCACCCCTCTTTTCAACCTTATCTATTCTTCATTATTCATTAAGACGAAGACCGGTAAATAATAAAATAATTCGCCTAAAAAAATTAATCTACATGAGTCAATAAGAGTAATTTCCGCCGTGCCTTCTATTGGTACGACATGGGTAATTACATGTGAAAAAGATATGTTTCTGTATATTTATTGCTCTCCTTTAATGACAAACATTATCTGCTGATTTCTTAAGCAGCAAAAAGCTACAGAGCTATGTAATGAAGGCCAAGAAGAAAAACTAATTCTCGAGCATAAAAAGAAATCGACACAATGCATGCGAGGATAAGCCTAAGTCATAAGCCTAGCAAAATGTTGAAAATGACTATTTCTAGAGTTACTGCAGTTATTTCTCACCTTTAACATAGCCCATTAACTTTTCTCGTAGCATTTTCCATTGAATATTGCAATATTTTTATGCGTTGAAATTAATGAAGTATTTTTCACATATTACCTCCAGAAATTCACAAAGTAATTCTCATCGTTCACTGTAGTTATCGCACCAACTTTTTCCGATTTGAAAAATCTGCGTTGAATACTTTTAAAGCCGAAAAACGGTAAAAAAATATTTATACCTTCCTTCATGTTTAAAAATTTCTCCATTATCATCGAAAATAATATCAAAAAGCTCAACTAAATATGACGTGTTATCTATTAGAATTAATATCAGACACCCGTAATAATAGATCATTCACACCATCACTATGTTATGAACACCGGAAGCAAGTTAAAGCGCTGCTGTTTAGAAAAACCTAATCTTATCGGCTATATTCTCCGGTCGTTTGACAATCGCAATGGAAGAGTCATTTCTGCAAACGGTGGAAGTAGATAGAACCATTGAAGCGTTTTTATGGTTCACACAAGCCGTCTGAGACCAGATAAAGGCTTTGAGGAAGGATGTAGACCATTTCAAACGGACAAAAAGGCACAGAAGGAAGATGTGAATTGTTACCACAGTGAAAAGAGTGGAATAGTTTCATAAAATTACTCCATGTTAGTAACTGTTTCAGAATTAAATAAGGGCACGAATAAGGGTTAAACAATATTGATAGCAAATTATTTCATCAAAGAGAAAAGGCGATAAAGAAATGGCAAAAATTCTACAATAAATGTGAGAAACAAGAGAGCTGTAGATGCAGTAATTTCTAATGATAAATATTTCCTTTCTTCGATGATTCAGAAGGCAATATAAACCAGGTAGTTAACAAAAGCATGTAAAACAATATGTCCGGCCTCCTCCATGGAAACAATAACAGTCAATAAGCTAGCATTAATCCAAAAATATTATAAAATTTTCAAGTCGAAAGGAATTAACCAAAACACCACATCAACTGATAATTTCTATCCTGACAAAACCTCTCATTTAGTTATTCTAGCGTGGGCATGCATAATCCCCAATTTGAAGATAAATTACCAATATTTAACCTTCACAAGTTTATGGAGAGTTTTTAGACATTAGAATCAATTCCTATATCATATATAATAAACTGAACATATGATGATATCATTTAGTTTTACCTGGCCCTAGCCTTTTCTGTCACGAGTTTCGTCCGGAACGTAAATTTTTACACCGATGGAAAAAAAAGAACACTTCGTAATTTCCACAGGTCAGATTGTTTTTCCTGTTATTTTTTTCTATTTCATGTCATTCCATGAAGTACGGCCAGAAATTATCAATTATATTTTACACCAATATCAGACGTACTTAAGATCCTCTAGAAATCTCCCATCCAGGAATTGGCGTCCATGAAAACCTTTTTAAGAGACGTTTGTTTTCTTCATTTGGAAGAACATTTATCAAAAATGCCTTCTACCTTCACCTCTCTCCCTAATCAATGGTAAATTATTAGCGATGGAATAGACGCCAAAAGTTTGGTCAGATTCAACGATGTACATGATACTTACGGAAATTTTCCTCGGAGAAGATGGCAACACAACCCTAGTTAGCCTGTTAACTCTCAACTGTATGTTAATTTATAAAGATCTGAATTAATTAAACAACCAAAGTTCACAGCTCTGGCTAATGGCACATAGGCCAACTCACCCGGATGAAAAAGCATCTTTGATACGAAAACAGGAATATCACGCAAAAACGGAATGTAAGGCATGAAAGAGGGCGATGAGCTTGGCAGCAGAGCAGAGACTTAAAAGTAACGAGAGGGGGGAGGAAAGCCGAGAATGAAGGGGGACAGAGGCCTGTCACTTGATGGGAAGATTGAAGCAGGGTTCGTGGCGGATTGGTTTTTATGAGATTGCCCTCAGTGATGAGCGACTGTATAGGAGATGTTCGCGCATCATGAGTAGTGCTTTGGAAAAATTCGTAGAGAAAAAACGGCGACAAAGCTAAAAGGCAGTCTTTCCGAAGAGCCCACGCCAAGACCGAGGGCTTTCACAGAAACTATCGGCATATTTTCTTTTTTCCGCTGTTTTTCCGAAACAACGCGAGGCTATCTCGTCCGTGAGTCACAGCTTGAATGAACGGATCGATCCCTTGAAAAAATAATCACTTCGATAGTTCCGTTAGCGAAGGCGAGCTATGCTGTGCCGAGGAAACGGAATTGATGCCTATGGATGGGCTGAAGATTTTTTCAGAGTCAAAGGAAGCTGACGGATCGCTTCAAAGAGAAAACATGCGGATATTGCACACGACTATTCTCCGATCAAAATTAAGCTTTCGCAGTTTATGACTGGCAAATTTCTTTCAATAGATCCACCGCTTTTTTCGACATTTTCTCTGATCAACAAGGAACAATGCAAACTGATGTCGCTGAAAGAAAACCTGCGCTTCATACGTCGATGTGAAATTTATGAGTAAGTTAAGCCGATGAGGTATACACTAAGCTTACCTTCTATGTTAAACTAGTGATTACATTCAATAGAGCCATATTCTGACCAATTATTTTCAGTCCTCGAAGCATAAACCTTTAACTATTCTCGCGATCTGAATTGGTATGTAAAGGAAAGTTGGCTCTGTAATTTCCTTTGTGACTCTTTGTGAAAGAAAAATGCTGTTTTCTTTCACACTCAATGGAAAGTTCTCTGGGATGTTTTTTTTAACACGTCAAAAATGAATTTTCCAAACGAGAGAGTTAGCTCTGACAGAATAATTGTGCTGCAATTTATTATTTCGTAATAATATTATCTGAAAACGTAAGATTAGTTTCATCAAATCCTAGCCACAATTATCTCATATATCCCTCTTGCCCTTTGAGAAAGTTCATAAGAATGGATTTAGAGCTTTATAAGGGAATTGGAGCACAATTATGTTTTATCTCAACACCGTGCGGATCTAGATTATTAAAAGGCCACCATTTATTGCACATTATCTATAACAAATTTAACACAAGGATTTTTCAGCATCTGTTCATAAATGAATTTTCTACCATACATTTAAATTCTGCACGAAGGGTATCGGCTACATCTAGAAGTACTAATATATAATAGAATGTTTTAATTTATCTTTCGGTGCAGAATAGAGAGGAACCTATTGATGTGTGTATGATGCTTCATGAATGAAAGAATGCTATCAAAAATCTTACACATAGGTTCAATGCTCTACATTTACGTGGACTTTGCAACTTACGGCATTCTTGCTCAAGGAAAAGGCAAATTACCTCACTCTTCATCTTTGCAAGTGAGCCTCATTTCCTCTCCTAAACTTTCTGCACATAATCTTGGATGTATGGAATAAAGATTCAATTAGCCTTCATATTGGTGAAACAATAGGTGGACAATTCCGAAAATGCAGGGATTTCTCCGAAGACGACCGTCATTGTTTGGCATCTACGTTGACTCTTTCCATTCATAGCGCTTTGGCTGATGGAGGATAGCTATGGAAAACTACCTCACTCCCCATCTTGTATGGTAAGCCTCATTTCCTCTACAAAGCTTTATAATTAGCTATTTATTAGTAGCTAATGGCAGAGGGTTCGATGTTCAAACCGGGCTTAATATCATTCAGACACTAGCAGAAAGTATTGGATGGGCAACTAAATGGATGAACGTTGCGTGTGATTGAGCCTTCACTAAAAGGTAAAAAGGGTTAACGGATATTCACACCTAAACATTCCATCGAAAGGTCTAATGGCATAAAATAAATTTCGAAGAGCTCTCGGACTCGGAGTAAAAAAGACAACAACTCCAGGAATGAAGGTGGCCCGGGAAAAAGAGAAAGGGAGAGACCAACAGCGTGAGAAGAATGGAATTTCGGGACTACCAGAGCGATGTAGAAATCCCGTGGAGATGGGAGAACGAGGCCGGATTGATTTTTTGGGTAGGCGATCAAGATGAGAGCCTCCCAAGCTTCTTTCTAAGTTTATCGCCCGGCCATAGTCTAAACGTAACCTTAATGTAACCACTAATGTCCTTCCTTCAACCTAAGGAGAAAGCCAATTTCAGGCGTCTAATTGAGCAAAAAACCTTTGAACTTTCAATCTATGTGCAGACACATCAATCACGCTATGCTCTCTCGGGGTAAGTGCGTTTTCTGGCTCCTTCATTCAGAATACTCCTCCTTACTACGTATTTTATTTTGATTCGCTTTTTCTTTAAGCCACGTACGTCTCTATTCCTCGACATCTCAATCATCACTTCTAAATACTCATTATCCAAGGTGGTAGGAGAAAAGGAAAGGTTTAATAGTAAGAAAAGGAGCTTTTAAAATAATAAAAATGATTTACAAAAGGATAAAAAAATCTATTTATCATACTTTCGACTACCTCTCTGACTACTTTCCATGTCAAATCATACCTCGACTGGTTACGTCATTCAGGTTGCAAATTGGCTACCTTGTCAACTCAATAAAGCAACGCTTCGAAATATACATTTTCATTGTTGATCTCGATTAAGTTAAGTAATGTTCGTAAATTCTAGAAATTTCCTATTCAACTCCACCTTGGTGCTACGGAATGCCATTACAAGATCGATACCGTTCATTGTAAGAGAAATGATAAACCTAAAAATAGAAGTATCTGTGGTATTTTTAGAGAATTGTATCAACATCAAAGGCAGCTTTGAATTAAATACTTAAACAAATAATGTTACCATTAATATGCACAAGAACAAGCTTTAATTTCTTCCTCACCGCGTCCTTTGATTTTGAAAAAAAAATTGTTCTCAGAATAACTTTATGGAAATTGTTATCATTAGAATAGAGATAATTTCGTAATTTCTACCTAAATATTTACAGAACGATCAACGCCCCGCAGCTCAGGAACAACGCCGAGTAACTGTAGCGTCGTTTATGACTCTAACGCTCGATCAAATCAGACAAGATTCACTTGATACTGCTGCCCAGCATCGAAGGCTGGGTAGTTCGATCAAACCTATGGGTAAACAGTAATATCAGTTCTACTCTTGCGGCAATCGTCTAATTTTGCTTCAGATAAAAGTTAAACAAAACACGAAAACCCGATTTCCGACTTAAATCGCCTTAACGAAACGTGAACGCAAAATACTAGCGAAAAATCGGATTTAAACCGGAAACGCTTGGCTAATCGAAACGCTTGGATTTAGCCAAACCCGAGGGAGGGATAGAACCTAAAGTCGTACGAGCTCACGGAAACTTCAGGAACAAACGCCCACGAATCGCGAATTCGATTTTCCCCCAAAATAGCGACTCCGAAAATAGAGCCGCGCTGGAGCTTCAGTTAAAGATAACTACGAGCCTGTATAAATACGCCATTCGAGGAAGCAGTCAAAGGAAAGGGGGAATCAAGCGAGAGGTGTGTGAAGGAGGGACAATGAAGGAAAGCGTGTGCGAGGGTAGCAAGCCAGGGATGGGAAAGCAACGAAAGGGTAGAGAGAGAGATTAGCGTGCGATGGGAAGGCAGGAATGAGGGAGAGGATTTTTTCGAAGGGACAGTAGCTAAATCCCGGGAGAAAAAGGGGGCGAGAAAAAGAAAGAGAGAAGGGAAAACACGCACACACTGGAAGAGGTCAAAAGTGGTTTTTCAGGGGCACAGAGGATCAAAGTGAAATCCCAAAGTGGACACGGGCAGGAGTTTGTTCAGGAATAACGTTTTATTTTCAAGCCCGGAGATGAGTAAGAAAAAAAATATTGTAATAGCTGCAAAACTGTTAATATTAAACGAATATACGCTGCTGTGGAGCAGGACTGTCATCTTCGGATCCATCTCTTTGAAACGGAGCATAATACGAAACCTGAGTCCTCTTTTTAATTGGCATTTTGCGAGCCATGGTGATACATGGTGACAACCAAATATATGACCATATACATGGACTACAGGTCTTAGATTAATGCTTACCAACCTTTCTACTTCGATGGCACATTTAAAAAAGACGTTTGTATTGCATTTACGCATTAACTCAAACTTAACCCGCTGAATGGAACATTTTTACTATTGTAATGACGAAATTACAATTTTTGAATTTGAACACCCTGTACTTAATGTGAAATAAAATAGATATTTTATGAATTTTCATTAATACCTTTTAAGAACACCTACATTGTTCATGAATTATTATTATAATTGTTTTCGCCAGATTCCACATTCCTCCCATTAATTTTTTCCCTGGNTTCCTCATCGAATAAATGAAGTGAATATATGAGCAGTATATATATATATATATTACATATTTATAATAATAAACTTTACGTATCCTTCACCTGCAAACGAGGCTGATGCGTTGAAACCAGTCGCATGAGTTGATAATTTATTTTTACGGAATTTAGTTATAATGTTTTCATCATTCGTAACGATATTTCACGAAATGAAGGCTCCCATATCCCAATATCGATTGCATATCATAAGTGTAATTAATTTGATACATACGATTAATTAATTTATACGTAGTATATATGCGTGCAACTAATTTATAATTCTAAATTAAATACGCTGGAGTTAATGCAATTATATCTCGACTAACTTTGTAGGTATGAAAATATACATAAAAAATTCACATGGTAATCATTAAAAGAAAATAACTCCATGCATTCGGAAATTGCAATTCTACGCCTAGATCGAGAATAATTAAGAAACATTCAGGCGCGACGATCGCAAATTCAAATTCCTTCGAGAGAATAAAAGAGAGATACGTTGAATGCACTTATATCAGAGCCGTTCATATGCATCTGGAACGAATCTCGAGGGCATGCGAAGGCTTGGATCGGCTTGAATGAGTAATTCCATATACGGTCGGTTGGCTATGTAAGCTTCTCGCCACAGGAATGCTCGCCAAGTGGCTCGACCTACCTATCCGACCGTGTGTACGGGAGCACATATCCTTCAGCGTAAGACTTCCGATTCTCTGAATTATCACAATGCCCTCCTTCCACAAAAACCGCGATGACGAGAAAAATAATAAGGAAAGGAATCGATACGACTTTTGTTTCTAATTTATAGAGCTGGGTGCAGAATTACTACGTGGGTATATAGAAAATTTATTTAGCTATTATATTATTGTAGCTACATTTTTATTAGTCTGCATCTTATTAAATTATCACGTATGCGCATAATATATTAAAATACAACAAAGAAACGCTGATAGATCTTAGCTCCGTGTTTTTCTTCTTGAAACTACTGGCTCTCAGAGTCCCAGAAATCTACGTAACACTCCAAGTGGTGCTAAAAATCATCAAACCCAATAAAACTGTCAAAGAGTATGTTTTCGTAACGCAAACCGATTGGTTGTTACATCTGGTTTAGCTTATAAGTAAGTTCGAACATTCTTTACTTTTTCCTTCCAGGGATTTGTATATAACAATCTTTCCTCCTAAGAAAATCAATATATTTAGCCGAATTACAATCACATGATTGTTTTAACCTCCTCCATCAACCAGTGTGATTATGAACTGAAAGTGAGAATAATATTTTGCCGCCGAATTATAAGGGGATTGAAGAAGTGACTTAAGATTCTGAACAAACATAAAAAAGGATATAAACCCCGCGTAACAAATTATTTTGGGAGACCACGAGTGGTTCAAGCCTTGCTAACACCAAGTATAACAGTATTCGGAAGGTGCGAAATGAGAGAGATTTGGGTTACAATCAACACCCCGATTATTCAGGTGGCGCGTAAAGACGACACGCCATTCCGGACAATTCTTCCACGAAATTAACTCATTAGCGCCATTATGGCGGGCGCATTGTGGCATCTCGGGCCGCCGTCGCTTTCGGAATAGCAAATCGGCCCCTTAATCAACGCCCACGCACATCCTTATCCCGAAACCTACAGCGGTAATCAACGTAACTAAGAAAGGCGGGAAAACACGCGAGTATCGGAAAGCATCTCCTCAGTGGCGAATAAAAACAACGGAGAGAAGGGAATGTACAAAAGAACCTACCCACGGATATACCAAAGCTTCCTTTACAAAGCCTCCTGCGCTTCCTTATCCTTATTCTTCGAACGCGAGATTCATCCGCAACACAATGGGGAAGTGTTTTTCAGAAGAGAGAAGAGGATAGAGAGGGGGGAAGAAATATGTCCACAAAGTCCTCAGGAGGAACTTGCGAAGAAAGAAGGGTTGAGGAGCCGAGCTCGGAATGGAGAAAGGGTGGAGGGAGAAGAATGAATGGAAAGGAGAAACTGCGAAGGAAAAGGAATAGGGAAGTAGGTTAAGGCAAGTAAGAGGATAAAGTCGATGCGGAAGGATGAAGGAAGAGAACGGAAACGGAGAACGAGGTGGTGATTACTGTAATTCCTTCCGAATGGTAAAGAAGCAGAACAACGCCTTCCATCCAGAATAGGCTGGAATACGAATGCGTTTTTCAATTCAAATCTGTCACAAACAGGTTGCGTACAGCTAATGGAATGGGACAGCCGAGAATAGATTGATGAACATTTTATCTTGATATCGAAATATTATAACAAAGGAAAATTACTTGAACTACCAGATAACCGAGTGGAATATAATGCGATCTGAAAGCGGATCTGGGTTCGAATACTGCTGACACACAAAAACATTGTATTGACCTAGCTTCCTGCGCATGTTAGCTAGAATTAACTGATGTTAAAAATAATATAGTTCCCTAATGCTAATGCATTTCGTAAAAGTTTACTTATGATTTGATAATCTGCGCTGGATCATATTTATGAATATTTGACTATATGCATACATAAGTTAAATATAGCAAATTCATTTTCCTTTCACATTTCCATTTTTATTCCTTTATTTACTGTACTTCGATATTTTTTTATTCTTTTTTTTTTAGGTTTTATCCAAATCTTTGACTTTCGAGTATGATCTGTTTAAAAACATTTTTAATCTCCAAAAAACATTTTCCAGGCTGCATCTTATAGAAAATTCTTGTCTGAGAAACTAAGTAATGTAGCTGAAAATAAATGTTCAATTACAGTGATATTTTTCAGCAACTAGTAAGACTATTTCGACTAATTCATTGCGATGCTAAAAACAAAATCAAAACCTCTCGTGAGCTAGTAGGTAAATATTGTTAGCTCGCGAGAAAGTGCGAAACATAAAAACCAAAGAATATGGTAAGATAGCTGTCGAAAAATGTACAGGCTCTTCCACACTAAGCAGGATGTTACTTGGATACTACTGACCCTCAACTGCTCCGTTTGCACTTTCAGTAGATGCAATATGGCTTACTAGGACGGAAAAATATTAAGGTATCATAAAGGCAATAGGAGAAAATAGATGCTAATATTTGAAGAAGAAAGAAGAACGGAGGATTACACTGAAATTCGTGGGGAAGCATCAATAAAACAAGTAATATTATCTAACAAAAAAGAAAGAGGAGAAAGCGGAAAAGCATTAGGTAAGAAGTGAACACTGACTGCCAAAGGTCACAGAATGAAATCGGAACAAGAAAGGTGAGGAAGATTTGGAAGTCGTGTTTTAGTAAAAGGGAGAAATAATTGACGAAGTTTCCTTCAGAGGAAGAGAGTGGATAGGGAACCAAAGGGCTTTGTGTCGTATATTTTAAGGTAGAGAGAGGGAAGATTTCTGCAAAACGAAGACTTGAAGAAGGTGATCGAGAAAAAGGGGATCTCGGGTAATTGATTGATCGATAGCGTCGGTGTAGGCGTCGCTATCGAACGTTGGAAAGGTATAATTTGATCACTGGGTAACTACTAGACGCCTTCACTGCAAAGATGATACAAAACACCATTTCAGAGGTTCTGAAAGGAACAGTGATCAGAGTGTCCCTCACACTTCATAATCGACAGAAAAACAAGGCAAAGGAAAAATTATCTCACAAACTCTCTCCGAACTCCCTTTAGAGTGAACTGCTATAATGAGGGCCATCATCTGGAACTTATTTTACTATGATAGAAGATAGATATCAACTTAAACAAAACTAATCGAGTATATGAACCAGAAAGTTAAAATTAGCTAAATTTGTAATGATACCTCGACTGAAAATGAAATCCGGCCAAATATTACAGGAGCAGAGTAAACTTCTGTTTGGACGAGAGAAGACCTTACCATTCAAAATCTGAATAGCGATAACTTATTGGTCCTTTAAAATTATTAGCACTAATGAATTCAGAAAAAGAAAACAATGTATGTAAAAATCTATAAAGTAGCAGTACAGTCATAATTAAAAACAGAATAGAACATAATTATTCTCTATAAATATTTTTCATGCAAAACTGAGCATTATAATGCCATGTAAAACACCAATTACTTGATTGATACTTAAGATTTCCAAATTTTCTAAGGTCCCTTCTTTCCATCACTTCAATTTCGCCTAGGATAATTTTTTCACATTCGCTTTTCTCGATATTTCCAAGCAAACGCCTTTAAATACAATTTCCGCTACCATATCCCTATCGTATATTTTAATTATTTTAGTGGGGGGTTTAGCTTTCACACCATTATGTAGGTTAGTCACCTCTATGAGTACCACGGCGAGGGACTATGCAGCACACTAGGACTACCTTCTGGATAGCCTACAAAGCATGTAAAACGAAATGTGGCTGTTCGCCGAGATAGCTCAGTAGCTAGAGCAACCCTGAAAGTGGAAGATCCAGCTTCGATTCCCGGTCCCGTGGACTTTCGTGTTAAATAATGTAATACACATCATTATTAACTGTGAATCACTCCCTAAAATTTTGGTCGGGTAGCCTTGGTTGAATGACGAATGAGTAGTGAAAAGCAATATAACGGAGGTCAAAAATTAACGAGAAAAATTGCTAGCTTCCTATTTCAACTTGATAAAAACGAAAGTGACACTCATTCATTACTCATTATCACCTGCAACGAAAACGGGAGAAACTGTTTTAAAACAAAACAAATATAGGCTGAGAACGCCACTGAACAAAACGGATACGACAGTTTTATTATTCAATTTTCAAACGCAACACGGAGGGGGAAAAAAAACAGAGCAACACAAGGTGCCACGATCGAACGAGGAACGAATTGACTCGAGCGACATCGAGAGGAATTCGTCACCGCTACCTCTTCAACGGACAGAGGATAAATACATTCACCAGCAAATTGTTACGGATTCGACCAAAATACACATACTTCTCAAACCCGAGGGAAAAAATGAACCCGGCGATACTTTACAGCTGGAGAGAACGTCGGCCAACAAATAAATCACATCCACTTTCATCCCGCACGAGCCAAACTAAACAAACCGAATAAAACGTAAATTCGCCAAACACAAAAATCAAACCCAGGACAAATCCGCTCTCGATTCTGCTGTGTATTCCACGCATGCGAGAGGAAAACGGAAGTGATGCAAATGCAGAATGCGGGAAGCCAATAAAAATTGAGAAGGATGTCAATAAATAGGGAAGGACAGGGAGCGAAAGAACTGCAAAACAATCCAAGCTATCGAATGCGCCAAACCAGCGGTTGAACAACTCGTACAATCGAAATTCAGATGCATTGGCAACGTTTTCAGCAATGCCAATAAAGAGGCTGGCGAATATTTCGTATTTTACATCATCATTCGTCCCAGATCACTGCAGTTAGGTTTTCTCCTCTGCAACAAATGGCACAATGTGTTGTCACTTAGTGGGGAAAAACAGTCGATTCGCAGGTTATGAAAAGACGCGAGAAATTTTGTGAATAGATTTTACTGCTATGACCACGAAGTTTTACTATGTAATCTATCGTAGATTAATACTTCGCAAGGACATATTTTACTTTCAACTCAATTTTATCACATCTGCATCTTGTAGAAGTTATTCATTTCTAACCTAATTTCTTAAAGCAAAAATTAATAAAACATACATAACCACAAACCTCCACTGCTTTTATCGAATTTTCCAATTGTTTTCTTTCGGCGAAATTCTTAAATTCAATAAACTTTAAGATTACAAAGTTTGGATTTTTAACCAGCGGTTGTGGGTTCGCGTCCCAGTCATGTCGCTATTCGTCATACTTGTTATTCCTTGGGATTCAGTCGGACGACTTCATCGTGCAAAAAGTTAACACCTTTACCTTGATCTTTTTTTTATTTTACAATTTACATGATGCAACAGTGTTGCATATGTATTACTAATAGTATTGTTAAAAGTGCTTCAACAGCTGAGGTTATTTCGCACTAGGAATCAAACCTGGGACCGCTTTAAGCCGTGTTGCCCACTTAGCAATCCGAAAGCCCTACCTAACTACGTACGTATTCGAAAATGTGGTAAGACATTAGGTTTCGAGATAAGCTCCAGAAAGCCGTTGTTTGCGAGCAAACTAACCGTTTAAGAATTTATAATCATTTCGTATTCGTTCAAAAACAATCTCACTTTATTTTTCCAATAGAAAAAAATGTTTGTTCAAATATCTTGAACTCTTTTCGTGAAATATCTTAAAGGGAAATCATTCCTACCGTTGCCATTCTCGGTTTCCTGAATACAAGTTTTCTTCACTTAACGAGATGTTTGGAAAGTAACCAAAAGCGTATATGAAAGTTATAAGACACTAATCTGTCTTCCAGACATAAAGACAACCAACGATGAAAAATTTGGTTAGATGGTAGATGGAAGAGAGACGAATACACTACTATTCCTTTCGCTGAATCGTCCTGACGCCGAGCTATCCTGTCGATGAGTGGACCGTCTTCGAGATGACCCAGATCCAAAAATGTCAGGTTCATCACCTAATATCAAGGAAATAACCTCTTGGAGGGCCAAAGACGCAAAAGATACGACGAAGTAGCGAGAAAGGAAGAAAACGAGCAAAGGTGGAGAAAAGGGAAGGAGAAGAAAAGAATGAAAGTGGGAGGGAATGGAAAGGGGAGGACAAGGTAGAGGAAAATGATGGCCAAGGCACCGAGAGTAGCAGTTCAGGGCGATGCCTCTCCTTTCTTCCACGAGTATATCATCTCTTCTTTCCTTTCCCACGCCTAAAACCCACTCCCGCAAAGATTGAATACAAGTTCGGATCCACATAGGGGCCATCAAGATCTTTCCTCCCCTCCTCGAGCCATCCGTTGTAAAAGTTCAATCTCGGCCTCATCCTCCCGATGCTGCGGCCACTAAGGTCTCCTCTATTATTTAACCCGAGATGCGCCGGACTCGACCTTGATATATCGAAAATTCCATCGGAATCGTATAACGCTCTGGGAATTCCTATCGTATCTGCTCCCCAAGTCTCCCTCAAGAAAAACCGATGCCGTAATGCGGTTAAAATTCTGATGCCGTACTCGCGCATTTCATTTCCCTGCTCCAGATGCTCTCTTTGATTTAAACCTCCGACAGAGAAAACGAATTACGATTTTCATCATTCGTTCAAGTCCATCAAAAGTAAGCCAAAATCCTCTTCTGTGACCGTACACAAAATGAAGCAAAATTCCGCAGAAAGGTAAAAAACAGAAAATGGACTATTACTTCCTGCATTTATATTTGTTCTAACAGTTTATCTGTCCCAAAGAGTGCATAAGGAAAGCAAAATTATCGTTCATGAAAAATGTTTACCGCGAAGTATTTTCGGAGAAAGAACAAAAAACTTATATAATACGCAAGATTTCAGATGTATGTACTTTAAAGTAAATAATTACAATAGAATTTCGATTTAAATTCTAAATTGCAGGTTTCTCCGCAAAACATCTCTGCTCACCTCTAAATTAAATATTTTTCCAAACGCGGGGTAAAATTCCGCTAGATGAAGCAGAATAGTAATAGCAAAATTAGCCTCATTTATTTACTGTAGGTTTTAAAAAATGCTACTTTAATCTTTAAAAAGTTGTCCAATTACATCGCGATGGTATTACATATGCACATGCCCAAATTTCCGATTTATGTTTATATATGAGTACTAATTAATTTGCTATTTAATATGTACTAGGTAATATTTACTTTTACAGTATCTTTATATTGCCGTCCCACATTGAAAAAATGTTTCTCGCAGTAAATATAATGCAACTTTTATGTATCTTAAATTCTAATGACATTTTGCCAGAGTGGTATGACGTAACAATCTATAGCAAAATTAGACAATGTTGTAATTATATTATAGTTATATGGAACTGTAATAAATATCATTATAAATATGCACTCATTACCTACTAGTAAATGTAAGAATAAGATCTCTTGTATGTTTAAATCAAAAGTCGTGAACCTTATAAATATATACGTTCGCCGATTTGCAAAAATTTCGGAACTTTAAAAATGAATACCTTAGCAAAAGAAAATTCTACCGAGCTAAAACTTTGACACATCCGGTTTATCGAGAAAGTGCGCAAGTACAAAAATTTTCAAAACTTTAAGAAATAGAGGTAAATTTATGCCCGATTTCACGTGGAATGGCCCATACTCACACACATCCCCTAGGGTATAATTTGAAACGGCCATACCAATAGATTAGTAGTAAAGGGAAGGGAATTGAAGAAACTAGATTCGGATATTTTATCTACCACAAACTACGAAACTCAATTTAGTATGCAGTGAGAAAAACGATTCCGCAGAAGTTCGACATAAATTCGACTAGGAAAGGTTTTACTGCCTAGTAAAATTTTATAAAGCTCGTTTAAATTTAACTGCCCGTACACTTCCGTCCCCTCTGTTTATCTGCAGTAAGTTGTAGTACCATCGTTCATCGTGGAGAGATCCAGCGTTCACAACTAAGAGTAGGGAGGAAATTCCAAGCTGCCTAAAAGAGACAAGCGAGAGAAATTGGTAGAAAAATATTGCTAATGAAAGCCCTTTCATAAACAACTTCACAAAATAACTGCCAACATCAACAGCAACAACAAACGAATTTTAATTTATTGACAGTATGTACGTTCTTTAGGCAATATATTTTTTATTAACTTAAGAACAGATGTTTAATAGAGGATAGCTAATTGAGAGATATATTGTGATAATATAATACAATTAGTCACATTATTTGTTTCGATATACGGAGCTACAGATTCTTTCTACATGCATTTCTTTCTACCTCTCCTCTGATAGAGTAATTTTTGGCTTGAATTAGATAACTTACTTATAGGACAATGATGACTATTATAAGTTGAATAAGTCGTGCGATTAATCTACGAATTCTTCCAAACTCAAAATTTTTATTGCATACATTTTCACGTATATATTTTCATTCACTTTAATAAAACATCAATTATGTATCCAAGAAATGCACCAGAAAGCAACAAATTATAAGATAAAATTATTAATTTTATGAACAGTTTTCCTTTTCTATGGTTTCAAAGTTATCAGCGCGATGATGAAGGTGCGATTTATATCGTTTTCAGAATTTTTAAGGAAACTTATAATAAATTATATGAAATCCAGCGTAGTCTGGGGGTGAAGTAAAAATTTAAGACATAAAGGGAAAATTTTGTTTTAGCAGAAAAATACACATTCCTGGGCGATAATGTTTAAATATACGATAGATTTGTAGTCTTCAACAAAATTCATTTCCAGGCAAATTTGGAACTATTGTCCACAGTAATTACGTCGGTATTGAGAAAATATAGTAACACGAAGATTTGAAGAAGGGGTTTTGAAGGGAAAGAAAGATCGTAATATTGCCCCGAGTTTACATTCAGCAATAGAAAGTAATTTATTTATCATCTTTACTTTGTTATGAGCTAAATTTTCTATGTAATCATCCACTAACGGCGGAAAATAAGCAAAATCGACGTTGACAATATCATTCGTCGTCAAGCCACACCATTTGAAAGTGACAAATGCGACGAAAAGTCCAAATTTATTTCACCGTCAAGGATCCTTACGAGACGCATCGTCATACTGAGGATTCTCGTCGGCCCATCTTTCAAAAAAGTTGGCTTGACAAATCAGCGAAGCTTTCCTTCTCCTTGACACCAAAAATTACAAGGTACCATGTCGCCGTAGCATCTATCACGGAGCTCATCTCGGGATGGGTCTACGACACTAATGCCCGTGCGCTCACATTGGTATGAGATATGAGAAGCCGCGAACGGATTAGCAAAACCTCACCAAACCGCAAACTATTGAGAACATTCCCCACATCACTGAGCCGCCGTGTTCAGGAGCAGACACGCTTCCGTAACAAATAAACCCATCCTCTTCTACGCGCACGCGGCGAATGCGAGAAATCTTATCGCAGCAATAGTAAACGTACGGGTTTCGGGTCAAAGCTGACGAAAATGTTGTCTTGAGATCAGCTTTAGATTCGCCTTCGTTCCATTGCCATTTAAATTTTAGTCACCCGGTGACTTTTTTCCTCCTTAGAGTCACATTTCAACATTTGGGTCGTCATTTACTGTTTCGTATCGTAGCATTTGTAAGTAAATTGCTGCACTAGTTGTTCACAAACTGTCTAGGCACAGATTATCGCTAAGTAAGTTGTGTACTACTATACAATAGACGGATTTACGGGGTTGTATCATTTGAGTCCTCGAATAAATACAATGTGCGCCGTGTTCAACGCCACCTTCGTAATGAAGATTTGTTTTCATACTTTAATAATTATAATATAATATAATTAAATATATATATTGGTTGTTGGTTGGGTTATATTTTATTTATATATATATATAAATTAAATAATAATAATAATTATGTTAATGGGTTTGGAATTTCACAGGCAAATCAGGGCTTCTTTAGAAACTTGGCCGCTGGAAGTTTTTTTCTATGCAACTAGAACGAAAACTAGTAGATAATCAGCAAACAGTCTGACTACAGACAAAAAAATGCAACACTATAATTAAAGTGTTGTATTTATCGACCTCTCTAACACTCTCACTTTAAAGAGGAAGAGTAATTCATTCCTCCAATGTACATACGCAATGAAGGGAGGGTACGGGAGAAAAACCGGTCTTGTACCCCAGCGGCAATTTTGGTACAAGTACGGGAGGTTTGCAGAACAAGTATTTATGCAATGCGGAGTGAAAGTCCTTAAAATAAATTCTGAGCGATGCAGCTTAATGGAAAACATTTGTCACTCAGAAGGTAAAGAAACAGCAACCTATGGTTACGAAGAACATAGAGCTAAAAGAGGAATGAGATAACCATTTTAAGAAGTTTTAGCATATTAAAAAACCATAGTTGATTGCCCATAAACATGTGTTTATATAAACCGTAACCTACCCAGGACAAAAGGAAATTTGACCCTAAACTTTAATTTTTCTCTCAAAAATTCTTGATGCTTGCAATTCTTGCTTGATTGTATTTACACAAAATTAATAATTTATTAGGACACACTTAATGGATGTTTTAACTTAAGATGAGTTTTCACAGTCACCCTGATACATTTAAAATAAAGAATAATATCGCATCAATTTGCACTGTATTTTAGTATTGTGTTGGGCTGGTATTCATTCATTAAAAAAATAACACTTTACCACGTTACAAGTTCATGATGATAAGTCCTTCAAAAAACATTTTCCATACTACAAAGAGCAATTTTAAGTTCTACGCCCTTTTTGTAAAGACTACTACCTCATGCAAGGATTAGCTTGATAACGCTCGCCAGTTAATCGCGGGAGAAACAAACAAAAGGTACGATCTTACGGTGAAACTTCTAAATCCACGAATACGATACTTATCTCCATTATTCAATATCCCGCTCGTGTGCTCTATATGAGGTCTTATTTTCGCAACGTAGCCTCGACCACGGACTTTTTCATCGCGTCTCACAACATTCACTAGCGCGTGTAGAGAGAGAAACACGTGGCATTGAAAAATGTTGAGCGATTTTCTGACGCAGACAGCTGGGAGTAGAAATCCATCAGGGAATGCCAGAAAGACACACCGACAGACAGCCCGGAAGGGAAATTGTATCCCATTCCCCTCAGTCATTTCACCTTTTCCAACATCGTGTAAATCTGGCGCCTCTTCCAATTTCCGCAGAATTCAATTTTATCCGAATCTCGCGTCACGAAAGTGAAACTGATACAAAAAGAGCGTCGAAAATAAAAAGCTTGTTTTAAGAAATAGCAGCAAATGTACGGCATCAAATATTCAGTCATAAAACTGAAAATACTATAAATCGCTTGAAAAAAACTATACGTTTAAGGACGTCAGAGGGTTAAAGAGTCATTCGTCGGAAGTTTTCTCGTGATGAATGGAGCTAGTTGGGATATATTGGGGATAAGTCTCCCCAAAAGGTATAAACCATCTCTCTTAAAACGATACTTAATGACGTCCTGGCAAGTGGTGTTTTCCTTTTGTATAACTTGGTACAGTTAACTCGTTCTATGATAAACTATTTTCCTTTTGATACTGGATTTACTGCTCATCTTAAATTAATTCATACTTCCCTCAATTCCGTTGAATTACTGCATAAATTCAGACTTAAAAAACCGTAGTTAAGTAGACAATCGTTATTTCGTCAAAAACGTCCGAGTTGTAAAGATTCATTCCGTTAAATATAAATTCATGACAATATGAGTCTCTAAGTCAACGTTTTACGGAATTAAGACATTTTACCAAATAAAGTAATTTAGGAAATCTCGCATCTTGACAGAAACGCATTTTATGAAAGAAATCTTTATTTATTATTTCCCGAAATAGGAATTTCTCTACGAAATTGTGATGATTATCATTTTTAACGTATTTTGGAATTTCTATATCAAAGTTTCAAGAAATTAAACCACGGAGACATAATTGTAAAGTTTTTTAAAAGGATAAGATATTTTTGACAAAGTGATTTTCAAAGAAATGCATCCAAGAGGAGAGTAAAGAATATATTCTTGAACAGGAGCGCATGCAGGAAATGTCTTAAGGAATGGTTCCGAGTCGTTGAGATAACGCAATAGAACCTAAAATCGAGAGGAAGGAAAATTTCCATTCCAGATGTAAAATAAATGGAAATAGATGTTTGTAACATGCTCTTTAACGGAAAGACGGGAAACATTTTATTGTTCGTGAAACGTTGACCTCGAGGGACTGGCATTTTCAATCTTGGACCACTGAACATTAATATAAATTCTGAAAGAATGAATTTGTACACCCAATCTTGGTGAATGGAGAGAATGAAGATTATTATACTCTTCTCCATTTCAATAGCTTTATAAAGGAACAAAGTTTTATTTGTAGCCACTCAAATTTCTTCCTTACCGACAAGTTCGACCTTTCTAAGAGGACGTTATCCTCTAGATAGCATATTTTATAGTTGGCTCTGTTCTGATGGGAGTGAACCAAAAGAGCTCTGATCGGATAATGATTGAAACTATTTGGAAGGGCAGGAATGATTCTGGTTGAAAAAATGTTTCGCTATTCTCATAAATCAGCTCAAGCATGAACTTTCAAACTCTTATTACTTTGTTAATGGCTTCCTAACTTTCACCAACTGAGTTTATTTCAAAAGGCTCCATTTGTAACAATATATAACATATTAGCGCAAGATAAAATATCTAAATAGAACACCGTCTGAAACGCGCGCTGAAATCAAATCTTTATAGAAAGTAGGTGAAAGGGAACACGGAAGACATTCGTACATTCCATTCACCATTCAACAACTGGAAAGAGATAAATACTGATATCATACGGAACTATTTAAATAAGGGAAAAGAAATTCCAGGAGTGAAGGCAAGAGAAACTAACATGTGCTAACTACATCTAAAGCTCAATCTACTCTCTGATTAATGCATTAAACAAAGAGACTCATTTGATGCTTCTTAAAACCGGTTGTGCTCTTTTGTGAATTATGTCTCGAACCTAAAGCCTTCAATCCCTTTTCTGAGAAGATAATGTGTTATCCCAGGGCAATACTGAGAACGAAAAGATTTCGGATAAAATATTCGGAGCATCTAACATAATGCCGTGAAAGTGATTAATGGTGAACGCGAAAAATATAAAGAACTGGGGTAAGCCTTAGCGTTGAATATAAATCACGGATAACAGATTGGGAAGCGACGTAAATGAGATACATGGGGACGCAAACCGCATATCCGATAAATCGATGACATATTGAGCTATCATTTGAGTGATGAATACAATCACCATTATTAAATAGACAGAAACATTACGTCGATCCTGATTTATGCTCATCTATAGTAATCACCGTCATTTATTTCTTCTACTTCAGTCATTTTCCCCATTTGTATGGGATTCACGCGGAATAAAGCGGGAGTGACAGAGATGCGGAAATTTTGGCGAACGGTTGACACTACCTACAGGGGTGCCTTCAAATTAAAAAAGGATGGATAACTAAGTTTCTGAGGGTCGACCTCCAATCCTGCCAAATGGATGAAATTTGAAAATTAACCTAAATGTAATAGTAATTG
This sequence comes from Ladona fulva, assembly GCA_000376725.2. Classification (NCBI taxonomy): domain Eukaryota; kingdom Metazoa; phylum Arthropoda; class Insecta; order Odonata; family Libellulidae; genus Ladona; species Ladona fulva. The sequence continues at coordinate 622,772 of KZ308114.1, read as the reverse complement.
ATATCCTTACCAATGAATGTTGTTTTACTTGAAAATTGAGGTAAATTTGATCAAATGACGTGGTCTTTCGTGATATTTAACATTCTTCGTCTCGATAATCAAAGGTATAAGTGAAATAGCCTATCACAGAGAATAGAATGTCATCCCAAGGAAGAATGGACTTGAACAAAGTCTAACGGGACCGGGAATCAAACCCGAATCTCCCAATTGCCGGTCGGGTGCTCTGTCCGTTGAGCTATCACGGCAGAACAAGCCATTCATTGATGTTCATTAAAACAAAATTGTTCCCTAGATAGATAATTATTCTGCGCATAGTTACTTTATTATTTCTACGTTAACACAGCTTTGTGTGATTAACCACATATTAATGCAACGAAAAAAAAACACAGCAATAATTTATTCATGATTGCTGCCGTTATCTTTAAAAGCATGTCCAGTTGGGTTATAAAAACTATATACGGAAAATATTTCATTTGTTTCGTTTCTATAAATGTTATTTCCACCATTTTAATGCAGCTGTTGTAATGTACCCAAGGGATACAAACGCACTGAAATTCTAAAATTCTGAATTAACTTCCTTGATTTCCCTATTTTTCTCAAATTTCCCTTATCCATATCCACTATCTCATTTGTTTACCCAACCACCAACCTTTTCCTCCTTCCTTTCTCTCACCGAATGTTTTAAAGCTTTTGACGATAAAGGTGAATTATAGCATAGACGTTTGTTAGATCACAGATAATAAGTGCCGATGTAATGCACTTTTGTTGATTCTAATGAATATCTATTACATAACAATTAAAACGTATTCATCTAATCTCTTTCCGACACTTTTCTTTCCCCACCCACTTTTCAGCCATCGTCATTTGCTATAAATAAATTACCTTTAATTTGTGTTTTACTTCATTCAACCTATGGAAATCATTCGCTAAAACCAGTCATGTCTGTATTAAAGTCTTGGAAAAATCACTATCCCATATTCTTTAATTTAAATGGTCTTAGCATAAGATTTGTGAACCCGGGTCGTAAAGCGGTTTTGTTAAATGATCATACCATAAAAGTAAGCGAATTTCCCATCCTTTCCTCCTGATAGCAACCAATATCATAAGGTTGTAAAATATGCACACGAATGACGCTCCGATATTAACCTACAGCAAGAATCCTCAACGAATAGAAACCAAAAGAGATATCGATCCAAATCTCCCTTTTCAGTCCACGGAGGGAAACAGCAAAGACATTACTTCCAAAGGCGCTCGATGCCTCGTTTCCCAATAAGGGCGAAAAAACAGCTAAAATGTGCCTCTTATCGATAACCTATGGAACGAGAAAATTCCTTAACGTACAGGCGAATCGGCAAACGCTTTAAAACACGAGGGAAAAAACAGCGCTCCAGCCATTTCCGCAAGTCCACTCCGGACACAAGCTTCTCGATCCTTATATTTTCAGTAACTTCTCCCATCCTCATCGGAGAGGGGAAAGAAAAATCTATTCCTGCAACGCGCCTCTTCTTTATCATTTTTTCATACGTCAGTTCTGGTAGAAGGACGTATGAACCTCATCTCGAAAAGAACCGGGGAACCAACCCCTTTCATTTTATCCCATGCGTTCCTTTAAACATACGGCACCCGTGTAAGAGAAACCGCTAAACTTGTAAGAAATAATTTCTTGCTCTTGACACCAAGCTGACTGACATCAGTTATTTAATATTTCGTTATGCATAATACGATAAAATAAATTGAAATTTTTAAGTGCATTATATGCTTAGATGATGAATGTTTAACTCTTCATAGCACCGGTGTAAGTAATATAACCGGAATGTATTAACATAGTTAATCAGAGTGTACTTGCAGGAATTTCAGTTTAAATTCTGTGGTATTACTTTTCTCTTACAACCATTTCGTACTCCATCTTGAAGAGCTGAGTGTCAGATTCAGCTATTTTTTACTTACATAATTACATTATTAAGAACAATTTCACTGAGTGATAAAGACGTTTAAAAAATTAAGAAAGCTGACTTTGAAACGCATTTCCTTAAAATAAAGGGGAAAATTAACTTCTCGGAAAAATTATTACTTGAGAGTAATAAAGAATGATAAAATAGACTGTAGACTAACCTACTTCTGTGTACAATTTTTAGTAATTTACAGTTGTAGTTTGTAAATCTTAAACTAGCGAGAGAAATGCCGAAGCTCAAATGCATAAATTATATAATAAGACACTTTGTTGATAGCTTACCACTAGGTTAACCGATTACAGAAAAGGAAAAAAAACTTTATTTCCTGATATGGCTGGTGTATTATACTGATCATCTGGTATATTATGCTGGTTTATTGTACTGATTATACCGGTGATTATACTAATATGGCATTCAGCAAATTAACGCCTGAACATATCAATTAAACGATTCCTTATTTTAGAGTGGTTTTCATCCGCTTTCCGCGTATTATACCATATACCATATTAGAGTAATATTTAAACCCAATACCAAGAACCAAAAACTGAAAAAACCATCATCCATCACCACCGTAGACGACTTCTCGGTTGAAACAGGCTGAACATCGATCGACAATGGTTTTAAATTTCTAGAATTTCGGATACCCAGCCAGACATCCCAACCAGTGGCATCCGTACTACAACCATCCATTCGTCCAGGCTTAACCTCTTCACCTCCACGGAACGGCCTCTGTATCGCTATCGGAAACCGCCCCGACCGCGAACAACTCCCGACGGTTTCCATTCCGCTTCCGCCCGCTTTCGACCCCCCGCAAGAGACCTTTCACCCAATCCAGTTCCCCAACTGGGCCGCCTCGTTTTTTCCATCCAGCCCTCTTTCGTCGAACGAATCGATGCCTTCCGTTTCCGCAATTACAAGCACTTTCCTCTCTTGGCCGAGTCGTTAAGTCGAACAGTTTCTCCCCGTTGCGGGGCAACAGTTCGATCCTTGGAGCAGAAAATTATATTCGAGACTGCGCCTCGTTGGAGGAAAATTGAGAAAAAATAGGACGTCCTTGTCTCCGTACACGAATCACCGCCGACGGGGGCAAATCCTCCCTTAACGAGCGCGGGGCCGTTATTTGCCTTACCGGCGAGAGAGTTACAGCCTCCGTCGATGGTCCCAGAAGTTCTTATTAACGGGAATCGAGCGGCGTAATGTCTTTCCGCAGTGGAGAGGAGATTTTCGGTGCTCCATAATCCTCCCATCCGCATTTCCTTTCCGTCGTTCGATGCATGATTAAATGCTAATACCTTTGCCCATGGTGGAGACCTTTAACCTTTATGTTATACTTCCCGCACAATGGAAGTTTAACTCCATACCCTATCCTAGCGATTTTATTTACGGACTTAAAAATGAGTCGCTAATAGTTCAGCTTTCACCGCATGTATTTTAGATAAATATATTTGAGTTGAAAATCTTGCTCTTAATAAATATTCACCAGACAAAGAAACAATAATTATTCATAATCTACGATCTAATTCTAATCTCGTATATTGCTTTCATCGCATAATTGGTTTAAGTCAACATTTATCTACGATACGTTTTGTGATAAACTAACACAATAGAAGTATTTTAGAGAATTTGTAAAAAATACATTTTTTACTTAATTTTTCTTAAATTCGTTTGTTTCGACGCAAGAAAACGAGGTTTCCAATTATTTCCTCAACGCAACGCGGATTTTATGAAATATGAGTCATTTTTCCTCCTTTTTTATCACATTAAAGGCCACATATTATTATTTACTAAGTATTCGACTTCAAAAAGTAAACTTCTGACGTAAAATCATAACTTAATCTCTTTAAATTAAATTTTCAGAACGATATTAACCTTTGAACATTCTGCCTCATATCTGCTTTTACAAATTGAAAATCGTTTACAGCTTTAAAACTATCTATCGTAAGTTCCACGGCTATTTTTACGCTTTAAGCTGGTCGAATGTAAAGAAATAATCCTGGAAAATATTCTATAATTACATCTGTAAAACGTTCATTTTTAGGCATACAATTTTTTTCGGATCATCATACACGCATATCGATGTTATTTTTTTAACGAATAATCAAAATCTTTCCTAGTAAACATGAACTACTGCTTCTCTTACGCATGAATTAACATTATTCGATCAACTGGAAAGATCCATTAAGCTTCCATATCTGTTACCCTCGACTCCTAATTTCTGGCCTTATCGTATCAATCTCCGTGGGAAATTTATGTCCCCTTATCCAGATCTTTCCCTAACAATGTAATTTTACAGAAGGTAACCACCGTAATAAGCTCGTAATTACCGAAAAACATTCACCGTTTGATCCCTCGATTGAAAAGATCTCTCAATGCATTATACTGCTTTTGAAGAATATAGAATTCTATGTAAACCGGTCGAGAATTTACAAGTAGTTATGGAAGCATACCGTAAGAACAATCTCTGAATAGATACAGAGTATCAGTACAAAATATCAGAGTTTTACACACTAAATGCTTATATGTTTCACAACCTCTGAACAAGAACATAAAAGCGAGAGTTTTTGGAAAACTTTGCTGAGACTATTTTTATAGTAGCAATTTGTATCGTACCCAAGAATTTACTTGCTTTGAATTTACAGTAATACCAATTTCTCTTTCCCGATCATGGTGATATTCATATGTAATTGATGATTTGGAGGTAGGAATAGTATGCATGATAGCTTATACATTAGTAATGTTAACATCATTTAGGTAATTATTTTGTAATAATCACCAAAGAAAGCATTTTCATTACGATACAAGTCAAGCTCAATGCATTAAATTGCTTTCAAACAGCCTACTAATGTATGACTATAAATAAGCAGATTAAGATAATGTATGTAAGAGCAAATTACATTTGATATTCGAAACAAACATTTACAAATGTATAAATTGAAATTCAGATATAGTTCTGATGATGGCATAATTTTCGCCGAAACTGGTAAACTCTTTTGTATGTCATTTTGTGTAATCTATACAGATAATGTGAGAGAATAATTATGTTACCATGAAGTTCTATGGAGCTTCGCTTGCGAATGTTCATTTTCCGCTAACAGTGAAATGAAACATGAAAGCCTGTTAAGATTGAGTGATCACTGATGGCAGAGTACGTATATGAAGTAAAAATACCCGCCGGAACCATAAAAAATCGGTTGATTCAGCTTAATACATATTTCGCTCTGAAAGAGAGTATCTTCAAGGATACGGAGTGAAGGAAAACAAGAGCCAAAGCCACGACGAACTAACGGTAAAAAAATCTTTATATTTATAAAAATTAACACTGATTTACATTTTGATAAAACGTTATATAGCCTTGTTGATTCCGTTAAATAGTTGTTTCCTCCGGCCCGCTTCCGGTTTTGGCTCTTGTTTTCATTCACTCCATTCCCCTGAAGATGCTCTCTTTGAGAGCGAAATACGTACTACTATAGGCTGAATTAACCGATTTTTGATGGTTCAGGTGTGTTCTATTACCTTAAGAAAACCTGTATTAAGCTCAGTGTATTCTGTGACCTAATCTAGGCTTGATTGCAATGTGAGAGCTAAATTTTAATCAAAGCTTCCTCCACTCTTACATTCATGGCTGAAAAAGAAAACAATTAATTTAATTGACCGTTAATGTACCTGTTAAATAAAGTACATCACGTTCCATCAACTCCGAAAATAAATTCAATCCGTATATTCATATCAAAATATATTCGGCGAATGTAAGGTATCGTCGGCTTCGTCGAGCCTTACATTATTAAATTTATACAGATTATCCGATAGTCACGAGGCCGAGCTTCGTATTTTATTCTCATCATTTAATGAATAATAAACGCTCTATCCCAACACGCTAAAAGCGGAAAATTAGGCTAAGTTTACACGTTTTTCTCCTCTCTAATGGAGAAGCCATACCCATATATTCCAAAAGCTAACAAAAGAAGTTACTTTAAGCTAAAAGCAGAATTTACGATATTGGGATTCATTTTTAATTCAGGAGGGTTAATGTCACAGGCTAAATAATTCAGTAACCTATAAATTCGCCAAATGCATTGTTTTAACGATTTTTAATGCAAAAAGGTGCGTTAAAGAAATGAATAGCTTTCCTTTCTCCAATTTCACAGCATCAAAATCGAATGCTATGACGTTAAATGTTCTTAAAAACATCGCAAATTTAGGGCATCAACTAAGAATATACGGTGACGAATTTCAAAATTATTTTTTCATACCATCCTTAATCAAGATAAACCCTAAGAAACTTCAGAGGTATTTCATCTACATTACATACAAATTAATTCTTTGCAAGCCGCCTTTCGGCGTGTGGCATGGGGTGCATACTCCGAGCTTTTCGGACCATATTTCTAAAGATACATTATGAAAAGGGTGATGAGAAACCTTAATATTAAGGTCGGCAAAAGAGAGAATTCAAGGTATCTTAATTTATTTATAGACAACACTATAGTTTACAGTTAAAATTTACTTCTTTAATAAATGACCTTAACTACATTAAGAAAAAACTTTCTAAAATGTTTTTCCGCATAAAAGTTCATCAGGCACATATTTATGTTGCACAAGAGAGGGAGGTAGCCTATCTTTTCTACTTCAAAGAAAACAAATTAAGTTATTTCTTAATAAAGGTCAAAGAAAACTCTGAAATCAGAGAACTAATTCTAATGTAAGCAAAACAGATTTTGAAAAAATCTTAAAATGAGGGTGTTTAATTTAAAATGAAAGAACGAAATTGGATGAAGGCGTATAAGCTAAGCTGATGCTTAATCCAACGCAATTATCATAACAAAAATTTCCTCCCCCTTCCCTTTCCCCCTTTATTAATATTAGGTACGTCTTCGGCGTTCTAATCACATGCATCATTTGACAGCACAGAAGATCTCATATCCTCATAAAATAATGGAGAGTCACATGAAAAAAACGGATTTCAATATACCGAAAAGCCTGCATATTTCGAACTCGACCAATCACAGAAGATAAGCATCTCAATTGAATATTACCTAACAAAGAGATTCTGAACACACAATTTTGCCGCAACTCTTACAGACCCAGTTCATACATTATTTTCATTTTAATAAAAATAAATACCTCAATTTTTTCATTAAAATGGAAATAAAATAAAAATTGAGATGATAGAAATTGAAAATGACCTAAATATTGTTATTATAACGAAAATAACGAATGACTGAGGTTATTTTCGTTATAATGACTATGACATTTTCATTATAATGCCCGTATTTTCATAATAATGAAAATAACATATTAAGTATCGAGGCGATTGATTGATCATAAAAACAAATATAATCAAAATTCGAATTTTTACATAGTAAAAACAATACTTAAATATTAAACTAATGTTTAAATTATATGCAACTCTTTACTCAATTCAAAAAATTAATTTCAATGCGAATAATAATCTAATTCGGAATTATGATTTAACATTTATGTCGGCACCGTTAAATTCCACCGAAATTAAACGAGTGAAGCGGAAACAGATGTAACGTCTTCATTAGGGGGAACGAGGAAAAGAATACGCGTGACATTTTCAAGAAAGCCTTCCAAAGTCCTCTCTCTTAAAAACCTCTCGTTTCTCAAACTCTTAAAAGTAGTTAGGAACAAAACGCGAACGAAACTAATATAAATCATCGCCCCTCCGGACCTTTCATTAAGACTTTCCTAAGTTCCATTCCAATTTTTCTTCATCTCGGGCCAAAGAAGCCGACGACGCTAAAAAAGGCCTTGTTTATTTCGCGGAGAGAATCCAAGTGGCCATCGAGTCGACGCGAGAGAGAGGGTGGATGAACAGGGAAGTGGAGCGAGAGAGAAAAACGACAGTTGCCATTAACAACCCCTCTTCCCACTCGCCATTGGATGAATCGATTCGACCCATTCGTCCCCGTGCCCAGATGTTCCCATCGTGTCGTTCCGGACCAACAAGTTGATCGGGCAATCGTTCGATTGTTTAATGCGAGCGACGGAAGAAGATCGAGAATTGGCCGTTTTATTGACACAAAGACGTCGACATGTCAAAGAGCCTCGCTCCGAACGGCTTAAAAAGTGTCACGTTCGTTTCGTCATAAATGTAGGAGTGGAAAGAGCCAATCCCAACGGGTCGGTCGAAAAAATTTTAAAGTGTCGGAAATTATTACGATGCACAGTGGGCTAGAATCGAAAAAAGGCGGCCAAAAATACGAAAACTCTTTTTTTGAAGTACGGACTATGAAACTTCGCACGACCAATCTCGAATAAATTCTGCATACGACTATGGAGGTCATTTACGCTGGATCCTACGCATTAAGATCATACAGGGGTTCAAACTTGACCAAATTTGGCGAAAATTTCCGGACTTCGATTTTTCGAGAAAATCTTCAAATTCAAACCGCTGGTGAACCCAAACGAAGATAATCGTCGGGTAAAATATAATTCCATGTTATAAACATGTTCTCTCACCTTCACAAGACTTGGTATTTATGATCACCCTTGAATATTTACATACTTTACGTAACAAAATGGCGGACCCTTATTTTAGAGCAAATTTTTACCTAAAGCGAGGAAAATAGAAGAAAGTTACATCGAGTGTCACGGGATAACTTTTACCACGATGTTCTTTGAACCTTCCTGAAGAGGAATCTGAAATAAAACCTTGCGCATATTTGCGCCATCGATAAAATAACCGGCTTTTCGGAAACGTTGCAAGGGCTTAATCCGCGCGGCGGAGCACCGTCCTTCGTGAGGCTCACTTGTTTTAAGAGGAACTATGGACCAACACAATTTTAAATGTTTTTTTTTAGAAGTTGAAAGTTTCTATTAATGAGGAATTTCTTACATATGCTCCAAAGTACTCATAAAGATATGAATAATTTTACTAATAACAGTCGCCATAAGGAGTCAAAGTAGGTCATTGGGCTTTGGATGCACAAAATATTTCATAATCGTAATTTTAAATGAACACATTAACAAAGATCATTTACTGTAAATAAATAAAGTGCACTAAGAGCATCAATGAAAAATTACAGTTGAATTTCAACAGAAAAAAAACGAGGATGAATACACGTTTAACTTAGTCACGCAGCTTATATTTTAATTATACAGTCTCAAGCACGATTTGCGTGATATGCGATTGCCTTGACAATCTTAAAATCGTAATCTATCCCTATAAAAAAGTAAACGAGAGAATTATCATTTTCTTTTGAACTTTTGCCAGCAATACATTTTGCTTCCCGAATCACGTAATAGCAAAATAAAATTCACGGCGCGTAACGGTTTGCTGACAAACAGATTTGTTGACATCGTAAAAGAATGGAATTGGCAAAGTTCCTTTACCTAATGACGACTGAAAGGTCATGAATCCTGGACCATGGAGGAAGTTCACGATCCAACGTCCTCCACTTGGGCCAACACCAAAACTTGATACTAATCCTTATTATTGATCCAAATTTTCTTACTAGGAAAGCAATGCCAAGGGCACGTAATGGAGATGATAAACAGAAGCTTCCGTTTCAGCCAATAACAATACGTAGACTGTTAGCGACAGAATCTAATGATGACAGATGGAATTATCCTGCATAAGAAGCCTGGACAAGACGGTTTTCTCCTTGCTTAACACGACTACCACGATCATCTTTAAATTTACGTACTTTTTTCGATAGAATAATTTTTTAATGGAATTAATACATCCAAACCGGTAAAACGTGAAAAGAAACGAATAAATGTCATATTTTCTAAAATTTAAATTTCTTTTGAAAGACCTTCAGCAGAATTACTAATGGTTTAATTATTGACAAAAACGTATAAATAAAGCAAAGGCAATTTTTTGGCCCCATGAAATTAAAGAAAGAAAAATAAGGCTGCTTCCCACACATCTAAAAGGAAGTTGTATTTTTCAACAACTCGCATAAGCGGCAGATTTGTTTATATATAAAATAATATACTTGAGTGTAACTAATACTTTCTACGATATATGTAGCGACTAGTTTTGACACAAAACTTCACACAAAGTTACATCACGCTTCCAGAAAGTTATGATATGTCTTCATGAATTTCCTTGGTCGCGAAAGAGCTAGCGATCAAAAAAGAAGGAGAAATAACAAATATCTTTTTAGATGAAATGCTTTAAAGAGTATCGAGTTCACGAACTACAACTTCTAAGAAACGGTTTATTGTACGAATAAGCAGCATGAATATATTTTATGTAGTACTAGTAAACGCCCGTCAAGCATGGTGGGACTTAATTTAGTTTAAAAACATATCTATTATTGTATATATCTGGTCCTCCTAAGCACAAAAACATTCTGCCGTAAGATCATAATAACTCAATATATTTCTTACCAGCATTTATAATATTTATTCTACTGTTTTCAAGTCATGAAAGCCTACTTTACATACATTTCTTATAAAAATTATAAGAACTGATTATCCCCGTGCACTTATATGGGATAATTCAAGAAATCAACATTCAACAATGGCGTTTAGTCGTCAAAGGGATGGGTTGTTTATTTTCCAAATATTTTACGAAATCTCCGTGTGTTTTATAAAAATCTCCGAAAGTTCGGATCTAAATGAATATTTCACGACTAAAATAAGAGTCTATTATCCTTTCTTTTGACAATTCCCTTGATTTCGTAGAACCATTGTTTCTAATTTAATATTGTAAAGGAAACAACCTCTGCAGTAGTAGTAGTTTTACGTACATTGCTTATGGAAAAGTATACTAACTGATTATCCCCGTGCATTTATATAGGATATCTCATGAAATCAATGTTCAACAATTGCTTTGGTCGTCAAAGGGATGGGTTGTTTATTTCCCAAAAAAGATAGGAATTTTCCGTCTATTTTATGAAAGTTCTCGCAATTTCGAAATTATATGAATGATTTACGACTAAAATAAGATATTATGATCAATTTCCTTTCTTTTGGCACTTGTCTCAATTTCGTAGGACCATTGTTTCTAATTTAATTTTGTAAAAGAAACGACCTCTGCAAGTCATGAAAAGGTAATATACGTACATCTCTTATGGAAACGTATTTTGTGCTCCTGGGTTGGAACCCGGGAGTTTACAGAGATGAGAGTAGTTTTCCTGGAGGATTCAGCATCGTAGAAACACAATGCAGTTTGTTTTAGATCTCTAAGTCAAGCCGTTCCTGAGATAAGTAGGGGGACGGATAAACGGACAGACGTACAGACATTTGCTTTTTATATATATGATAGCATTACTGAAAAACTTCGAAATATTTCCTCGTTTTAATCGTCAAAAGTATTCCTCGATTACAGTGAAAAATACGAATTAGTTTCTCAAAATATATAACACTTGATGGCAATCTTCTAAACTTCTAATTCTTCTAAACTTTTACTTTTACTTCCTATCTTATAGACCAAAATCTGTTTACCACACAAGAGAAGAATGTGTACCTGCTAATTCACAAGTGCCACAGGCTGTTTCCTTTACTCATCAAGTACAAGGAAACTATTCGCTGAATAATTTTTAAACTCTCTCGAACTAGGAGTTGTAATATTTCCGGAGGTGAAAAATAATTTCCGTCGATTTATGGACTAGTGGATCTCGAAAAAATAAATACTGCAGTTTTAAGCTGTTCTGCTTCAGTTAAAACGACTAAGGTAATATGCAAGTCCGGCAGGGCACATAAAACGAAGGTCGTTATTCAGTGACGCAATCCGCCTCTTTGTGGATGACGCTAGCGACGCCTCCCATGGGACGGCTAAAGTGAAAGTTGCGGTTACCAATTACGCACTGAGCAGGAGACCACTTGAAACAGTTATTTCCCAACTCCTCTCGAATAAATTTTCAAAAATCCGACGAGGACAAAACGGACCGGAAAACGGTGTTCTCGGAAATCGAACAACTAATTTCACTAAATAAATCCCCTCAATTTCCAGATGAATTAGCTTTTATTGCCGAAATTTTCGACCCAGCGATTGTCGCCTTTTCGGATACTGAAAAGAGACCTTTGATTCTAAAATTATCCTAATTGAAAGAAAATAGACTGAAAATTTTAAAAGTGCGAACCCAGATTGCGAATATCAATTTTCGCATTTTGTGTATGCTCCTATTTTCTAGAACCAAAAAAACATTTATTTTGGGTGTGGCGCCTTAATTAATTAAATATTAGCCAAAATAGTTGTATTTTTTATGCACTTCGACAGTTGAGGTCATTTCGTACCTACGGGCAATAGGGAACCAAACCTGTGACAGCTATCTCTTACAGATGAACGCGCTACCCATTTGGATCTGGCCATAATTGGCCCAACTTGAAAATATTGCGTGACTGACACTTAGAACTCAACGTTCGAGCAGCTAAGTGACCCCACCCCAGAATTTAATTTATCTGAGATTTCTTTAAAATTTTCCATTCAGGCGTTTCATCACTGAAGTAAGAAAATTCTAACTCAAGATGTTATCGATGACAATAACCTTCGGTGGACACAAATGCATCAGTGTATGTTGAGGAAAGAGTGGTCTTTAAACTCCAATTAAGGCGAGGCTACTATTATAATATGAAATTATACTTCGTTACACTTATAATTAGAAGCATTCAAGGAGCTCTACAAAGAAAAAAGCTCCAATGCCTCTAAGTTGAGGGGAGAGTTTATTTAATGATTTAAAGAAAATATCGAATGAATTTAGGCCCCAAGATAAATTGTCTTTCGCCCGCACCTTACAAGTTAGTTTCTTGTAAATCTCATCAAAAAGGCTACACGAAAAAGATATTCTTATTAAAGATATCGATAGAAACTATTTCAAAGTTTATGACTGTTAATCACATATTGGCTGAATATGACATTGTATCCTTTTAATTAATTTTTATATATTTATATTTATTTTACTTTACTACACGTATCTAGAGTACATACAATTGTTCCTTTACTCATCAACAACCTTCAGTATTCGTGAAGTCCATTAGGGGTACGAGATATGTAAATAATACCACAGCTCTTAAGCAAAAGTTCTTCAAGGCAAATAAAAAAAGATACAGAAGGCTGAAATGTCTCATTATTTCACGAGATAGAGACATTCAATTCGCTGCGTCCCTTCACAATCGTGCATGCAAATTGAAACAAAATATATTTTTGGGTCAAAATAACGTCCAACGTCCTTACATAACCCGTGCAGGTAGCCTATTCATATTCTGCCATGCTTGACATTAAACAGTTCCTGAATGTAATCTCACAAAAAATTATCCGCGCAAGAAACTCGATTAAAAGAACTCCGAGGCATTTTTGCTCCCATTCAAAGAGCAATCAAAAGTCGAAGAAAAACGTACGTACCCAAAAATGCGAAATTGGATCGTAACCATCCCCGACACAAAGGATTTTTGAAAAAAAAATTCGCTTTGTTAACGTTGCTCACTTCCAAAAAAAAAGTATGCAAACAGATTTTCGATTCCCTCAAATCGATCGATGTATTTTGAAAGGATTGAAAATGGAGGAGCGATCTGTGCAGATAACGCCACTGAAAGTGCCGGAAAACCGCCGGCAATCGAATAATATATGGGAAGGGAAGAAAGGAACTGAGCGGCACTAAATTCACCCTCGCCTCCATCAAGGCAGACGCAAGGGGTCCAAAAAGGCGCCAAAGTCTTTCACTTGTAGCGAGAAAGCGATAAAAAAGGCGTAAAAAATGTTTTCCGAGGAAAAGACTACAAAAGAAAAGGGAGGATGATAGAAAGGGTGGCCGTGGAGAAAGAAAGTGGTGAAGGGAAGGACTCTGTTGCTGGAAGGATGGATTCCAGGAAGAAGCGTCGGTGGATAGTGGATGAAAGTAAGCCGTAACGAAGGTAACTAAGTAAGTAACCACTGGTGGTATCGATTGCCGGGCAAAGTTAGTTCAGAGGGTAATGACTTCTGGAGGGATTTGGCGTGGGGGGAGCTAATGTTGTTGGTTAAAGGAGCAGGCGAGGGATACAACGGGGTCTTTAACGAAGATGCTCCATGGGGTTCAATCAAAGACTGACAAATGATTTCAGGCATGCAGAGATTGAAATTTCTTAATTCTAAATTTTATTCACTAAAAGAAGAGCTTTTACGTTCAACCTTCAAAGATCACTGCTATTCTGATGTAAACTACACTTTTAGGTGCATACGTTGCCATGGCTACGAACTGTAAATCTGTTTTCATGACAGAGTAATTATAATGCAGCGGTGCTGTCTTAAAATCGTAGTGGCATATACTTTGCTATGTGTGACCATATCCTTTTTTCCAAGAACTAAGTGATACTAAGCTCTAGAAACATTCATTTAGCATAAATTAACAATCGGAGAAAATTGGTGTAGCTACAAGTTCACTTAGAAGCCAATTGCAAAAAGATACAGGAAATTAAAAAAGAACAAAATCACATGTTAAATGGCACTGTTTACATTAAGCTTACACAAAATATCTGTAGAACTTGAGCATAATTATTTTAACCATTATAGAGTTTGACCAAGTCACAGCTTCTTTCATCAATTTTAATTTAAATGGTACATTACTTTTAAGTCACATATGGGTAATGGATGGTTGACATATATAACGCCCCGTTGCGAACACACAAGATTGCGGTCCTCATAAGTATTTAGTTCTATTAATACTTTCAACTGCTTTCTCATAAATGGAAATGACATTGAAAACAGTACTGAGGAGCGAAGTTCATAAAAATGTTATGGATACATAAGAATTTTAAAAACGTTATGGATACATAAGAATCGATCAATCGATAAACGATATTTAGTATTAGCCTTTGTAATTTATACACAAAGTACCTTCGGAAAAGAGAAATCTACAGCAACTTCTGTACAATATTTCTAAGATGACATAAATAAAACGATTTGCGATAAAAGGATTTGCGCGACTGCACACACTGCATTTGTTATTTTATACGGTAGAGGTAATTATTAAGGGAGAGAGAAGGATATAGATGTTTAAGTTACATAATCATGAAGGAAATGCAAAAATGAATGAGTAGAGAATACAAATGAGTTGAATAAACCTATAGCCTTCAGAAATAGGTGAGTAATTGAAGTTAAACATTCTCGCAAATATGGGAAGTGGGGCAGAAAATCTCCACCATTCACATAACTGACTGTCGGTTCGGTTTTTGAATTTTATTATTCCCATTCCAAATATAAAAAGAATAACCCAACTTCATAAACGTATGCATAATCTGAAATTTATCCAGTATCAATTAAACCAACAGGGATTGGTCCGTGATTGTTAGTTGACTAAGTTAATTAACATTGCAAAAACTCCAAAAATATTGTTGATAGTTCTGGAGTATTCGCAATATTGATGAACCATCGGGCGGTCACAAATATATGAAGTTATTATAGACATAAAAAGACAACGTCATGCTTACGAGGACTAGATGTTTACAATAACTGATATCATTTTAAATTAAAATGCTTGACGGGGATGCTCACTAATATTATTAATAAAATATTTTACATATCTCCTTTCGGAATGACAATAAAGTACAATATCTGCCCTAAAATAAAGCACAAATATAATGCGAAAATTGACGAATGTGCTACGCTCCCGTATATGGCTGCGTATCGAGGGATTACTCGGGGCACTCCAGTGTGCCACAACACATCGTTAGGGAAGCATTGCTCTGATTACCTTAAAGTATGCATCGTTTGATTATCCGTGATTTGATCGTGGAACAATTGAGTATTGATGTGGGGGGTGTTGGAGAGAAGCTTTTCCGAACACGTGACAGGTGGGATGGTAGAACTCACGTACACGTTCGCCTGGAAAAGAGGAGGGGATGATCCCGTCTGACGAATTATGTCCTAAGGGCATAATTGACGCAGATGAGAAGAGATGAGGCCTGCGTGTGGTCGAGGCATGTGTGTGAGGCGAGGCATTTAATGGAGTGGAAATTCCAAGAAGTTAACGTGGAAGAAGAGGAAGCTGTTAGTGTACCTCGCGGGAGATGTTTTAAAGAGAAGATGGATGAGGAGTGAGAGTGAGCCAAGAAAGGGTTTCTGAAAGTGAAAGGATTTTCCCTTCTCGTTTATCGGAGCGATCTAAACTATTTCCTCTTAAATGGGTCATCGAGTCCTTTAACTTCCATAACTCAAACCTGTTATATCACTCCGCGACTTTGGGTACGTTTCAAAAAATTACGAGTCTTCCGCCTATAGGGGGCAATAGGAGGGAACGACCTCCATCTGCCAGCTTCTTTCCTTCCATAATGACTCTAAGATATGGAAGGGTAAATAAAATACTAGGCGATCATATATTAATGCGATCTGAACTACCTCCAATACTTTATTTAGTTCAATTTCCCACGTTGGAACTGGGATAACGATATCGGATGATGGAACAAACATTTTCAGAAGGAATGCCGTGAAAGAAAAAGAGAGCCACAATTATTCACTCCGAAAATTTGAAATTAACCGTACATATTCAATTATTTTTTTCAGGAAACTTAAGTAGGCCGAAACAAAAGAGTACCATATAAAATCTTAAACAATTACTGATAGATTGTTAATGCTTTTACGACTTATTAAGATTTACTTAAAAACTTACGAGATTTTGCTAATCATACTCATTGGCTTAGTTGATCATCCCTGTCAGCAGACTCCTGGCTTAGTAGTACTCTTAATCACTCCATCGATCTTCAATTATACATATCCTCGAATACCTTTCAAGAGGCTCAAAAGTTTTACACTTCTTTCTCTTTTTAACTTTCCCTTTACTACTTCCTATGCAGAAGTCTTCAACATATCCACATCGCTTAAAATGTCCAATTCAGTTCCTCTACCGCATTTCTATCAATACCCAGTCCTCTCCCAAACTCTACTAAACCTCTTCTCTCTTTATTCTGTCACTCAAGAACATTTCCTTCATCTTTCCATATGTTCATATTTTCCTTTCATACATCGTAAAAATATGCCTATTTTTAATTTTGTTTTTGAGATTAGTAGTAAGGTTCCGTTCTGCATCAAGTATCAATTAATATGTAGTAACAAAATAACGGATAAGATTAATAGGAAAGCAAAAAAGTGAAGAGAAAAAAAAAAGATTCTATGCTATGGTACGCTGGTAATTAAACAGGTGTTTCGCGTTGCCAAGGTAGAAAATTCGACTTCGAAGAAAGCTGTTATTTGTTTGTTACGCCATTGATTTAATTTTTAAAATTAAAATAACAATTTGATGATGAAGTGGGCATATTGGTATTGGAGGAAAAATTTTTTATACGATCATTAAATCAATTTTTACCGGTTTCATTGTAATAAATTTCTACGGTATTTTATACAGTCGACTCAGTCGAACATCTCGGAATCACCTTTACAAACAACTTAAACTGGGGCGCACACATTCGAAAAAGCTGTGGTAATGCAACTAAAACGCTCTGTTTTATAGAGCGCATTGTAGGTAAATGCGATAAAAAGGCTAGAGAGCGATGTTACTTCATCTTACAATTAGAATCCATCTGGAATATGCGGCGAGTATATGGGACCCAGCGGATGAAACGAAAGCTCACCAACTCGAGATAGTGCAGCGAAAGGTGATACGATTTGTTAAAAAGTGCTACGATAGAAAAGCAAGCGTTACGCAAATGCTCTCACAGCTGGATACTCTCTCACGCACAACCGGCGTCAGACGCAGGTTGGAAATCCTTGAAAGAAAAGAGATAATAAGAAGCTAAATTCAGAGAAAGAAAATTTACGAAGACGTAACCGGTATCATGCGACCCCACAGCTACTTCGACCGATCCGACAATGAGCGTGAAATAAGAGAGATAGATGCGAACACAAATCGTTATAGGGACTCCTTCTTTCATTTTCATTCCGCGAACGATACGCGATAACTAGAGGGGTATGTAATTCCAACGATTGGCGTTCGCACCCCCTGCCAACCTCCGAAAGGCGGCTTGCAGGATATCAATGCAGATGTACAGTGATGTCACCTATAAAAATTCCTGCAAGTTGAGAAGATATCTCCTGTATAACTGGATGGATCCTAAGGGGGTTGTAATATCAATAAATACCTAGTTAATCTCTAAATCTCAGGACTGCTTGACTAGGCCGCACGATCATCAAATGTTTCTCCTCAGCTTAACAAACGTAGATAAGCAAAGAATCAACTTATTTTACGGCATTTTACCGTATTAGCCTAATAGACCGGAATCACAGATGATTGAGAAATTATGGAAAACGAGAACCTAACTTGATTGAATATAAAATAAAGCACGGTTGGAATGGATTCTGAAGGGTCTGAATTATTCTCAGAGCTTTTCTCATTTTCCACTGACAAAATAAATCCTGAAATTGAGGAAGAGGTAGGAATCACGCAAGTATTTCGTGTGAAATTTTACTGCGTGATACAGGCACTGGTTTTATGAGCAGGTCAAAATTACCTGCGTGCTACAGTGTGTACGGAGCATGGAGTTTTTGATAATGATATCCATTAAGACTCGTGACTGCAGACACGAAATCGCGAATGATAAGAATCGGGCGATGAAAATCAATAAAATTGATATTCCCAAGGAATAAACGGAGAGGAAAAATATACGCTAATGAAAATCGAGCCCAGATCTAACACTTTCCAGGCAGATTCCATAGGCCAGGAGTTCCCAACCTTAGGTTTTGAATTATTGCAAAATCGGATGTATCAGAGGAATTTCCAGGTTATCCTAATACAGTATTGTCTTTTATGTATATCTATGGGAAAATATCCTCAATTTATATGGAAATACATAGAAAGCTGAAGACTTTGTATCTAACCATTATGAAAGGAGGCAGGGGACGTAGGAACTGACAGTCCAAGGTGTACGGGGACAAAAACAGTTTGGAAACCCAATTATAAAGTCTAAACCAGCTAAGCTACCACTGAAAACAGTGTCATTTCGTTTGAAAGGCAACTTTGAGGGCAAAGCGAGTGTGAGCTCCGATACAGCGGCACCTTATCCCCTGCCATACGCCGAAAGGCAGCTTGCAGGATACTTGCATAGACTTAGACCTTTTACCGCTACTGTCCTCAAATAGGCAACCAGCCCACAAAGCGGGAATATAGGATTCCTCCATTTAGGAAAGTGCTCGAATTAAAGCACTGTATTTAACATCTAATCCTTGCGATTCAACCCTTTAGTTACAAGCCTTTCATACCTTGATAATCGAAGTTAACCAATGGTGATTATCGCGAAGATTGTTTCAATGAAAACACCGTGTTGATTTTATGATAAAACAATAAAAAATTGGGTCAACGTGAGACAAACCAACAACGACAAGACAATAGCATTCGAAAACCCAGCTTACTCGGCAAGGAAACAAGTCGGAGAAGAAGACACTTGTTCCCTCAGACACCTGGAAATTAAAAAAAGCAAAACAATCCGCGAAGCATAGCATGTTTCTGTTTCAAAGAAATATCACCATAACGAACCTTAATTTGCGCGCCGAATGAAATAAAAATTACAAGAAAAACTCGAAATAAAAAGCAACTAGCGGGACTACCTCCTGAATAATTAATCCCCTTCGCGAGGTGACAAATTACGGGTCGGTGTATAAAATACGTAACAATATACGAGGAGGGAAAAATATATAAATATATATACGTACAAACGAGGGACATCCCCGCAATTCGAGCGCGCGGATTATGAGAAATTAAGGGGCGGCAGTAATTCTCGTATTTTATGGCTTCGCACAACGAAAGTATTAAAAAATACGGCGGACTAAAAAGAATGCTTTTTTAAAGAGCGATACTCTCCGGGAGAAGAGTATCATTCCTCGAGCTTTTTACCCATAATCCCATCGTTTTCTCCCGCCCGACCGCGTGAACCTCCCCTACCGACGCGAAGGCCGGGGAGAGTGGGTGGTATTCCCCGAGTCCTTCCGTGCAATGGCGCCACAATCGATAAGTCCTTGCCACGCCAGCCACAGCGGCGACACACACACATGCATACTCACGGGTCGTCGTTCCCGCCAGGCCCCCTTTATGAGCAACCTACATTCAACTCTGCCCTCTTCACCCGTCTTTCTAAAGCTCCGCAGCCCTTTAACTACCCAACCTTTTTCCCGCCATTCTGTCCCACGACGAGTTAATCTCCGGATAAACATCCGATTTTCTTCCTCCTCGCTATACCTCGACGTAGCGGTGAGTATGGCAACATTGTTCTCTTTAAAACAGAAAAACGTGCGGGAAAACGTCTTTTTTTTTCGCTAACTCTCTCTCTCCCTCTTTCCCTCGTTTTCGCGAGCTTTCCGATCGCTGCTGAAGATGGAGCTGAGATCGCTAAAGATGGCGGGAATTAAAGCGGTGAAGGAGCACCTGAAAGAGGTGCTAAACCCGTTGACGGGGATGGAGGTAACTGCCCGTTCGTAACAAGGGGGAGTTCACCGTAAAAAGGAGGATGTTACGTTATGAAAAGTATGTAGGTGAGAGGACGCTGACAGTTATTTATGACAGCATCGGAATTTGTCAAAGCGACATCCAAGACCTGGAAGTTACATCTCCGCGATGTAACTGAATTTTTTTTAATATGAGCCTATAACGAAGACTATAAAGGTTCCAACATGCTTAAAATACACCAGACGAGGGCAGGCCTTTAAACTGGGTGCGCGTTGTATACTGGATTGAACCACATGTTTCCGGGCCACGCCTTGAAGATGGCCTCTCGTTCGGAAATTTTCCAGGTTAGAACCATCAGCATCCTCCTGAAAGCATCTGCTGTATATCTACACGTAAACCATGATCAATCCAATAATACGAAAAAAAAACACCATCGATTAAATTTACAGCGAACCAATTCAGTAACAGCAGTAGCACAAACGAATAAACACGCAGACACTTTATTTAACGGTTAATATTTTGTCAATTTAAAAGCATTTAAGCACCTGAGGAATACTGTTGGTTGAAACAAAATAATTTATGAATAGACTCCCATTGAAATCTCAAGATGAAGAGCCTTCTTACCCCTCAAAAAGTGAGTGAAAGAACGACATTATAAAGACCTCTGAAGTCTTTAATACTGAACGATTTAGACACTTATTCAAAAACTTTAAGTAAAACTAAAAAAAAAGACTCCGTTAAACAGATTCATTTACAGAATAAAATAATTTCCTGTGAGGTAGATCGTTTTGGAGCAATCTCTGCCGAACTTCCTGAATCTAAAGCGAAAAATCTCTCTTATCGATCGTCTTTAAAGGAGTGTGCAGTGCTTCGAACAATGAGACGGCGGCGAAAGTAAAATTAAACATACGAAAAAAATCGAAGGAAATCAAAGAGACCACTAAGGTCACCAGTCGAGTTTAAGGAGGAACGGTGGAGTGTGATTGTCTATCGCGAAGAACAGTGTCTGAACTAACACCTAGAACTAATAAAATAAGACGTACCATACACCATGATTCCTGTAACTTATTCCATTCTACGGCCTTGCTGGCTATAGTAGTATTAGAGTTGCAAAAAACAATGACTTTCCTCGGTGATTTCCCCGACCCCTTTTTCCTGAGACTTTTTCCTTGAGACTTTGTTTTCCGGTGACGTCACAACCGAGGTAGCACGTTCGAATCACGGAGGCCTAACAAGTTAAGTAACTGAGGCATAACAGCGCACCATCACATTGCTAAGTCGGATTTAAGAGTCTACACGGAGAGTGGTTGTGAGAAAGAACCAACCGAAACCCCGCTTGCTCCTTCCAAGCTATGGGAACACAAAAGACCTCGACATTAAGTGAATCATTATGAATCGCGTGATACCGTACTGCACATGAGAATGGACTGGGAAAAAGTACTTCGCAGGCACCTCCGGAGTGAGCTCTTCTCTCATGAATCCTCCAAGTGAAACGAAAGGGATGCCACTTACGATTACATTTTCGTCGCCGTTCCAGATCACAAAACTTCTCTTTTCTATACAGCTCTGCTTAGTCTCTTTCAATTCCGCTGTCGAAGAATCCCCGAAAAACGAAAATATATCCAGTTCTCCGAGATCTTCCATCCCTACCATCATTTATACTACACGAATTTCAAAACTCAGGACTAGAGGGGAGCATTTACATTTCCACCGCATTTATTTGCGGGGCCACTATCTAATATCTTCCATTACCATTACTTTGGTAACCCATAGTTAAAATCAACTACAGAATTAACTTCTTACGATAAAATAATCATTTTTAAGAGTTTAGTCTTAAATCTAGACCCCCGCAGTATGGTGTACGAGATACGTTAAACGATAAACGCCTTAAAATTGATATTAAATTAAAGTGTGATTCCGCATTATTGTAATACTGTATTGTAATTCTTTATTGCAATGATAATATTAAAGCGTATTTATTAGGACAAGAGAAAAAAGAAGTACAGATCATGATAATATAGTAATTGAAATAGATATGTCAGAATTTTTCTATCATACTCGTACTTTGGTCGAATTTAAATTAAAATCTGAAATAAATACTCAAATAGCTGAGTTTTCTATCTGTAAGTATAAAAGAAAGTGCTCATTCCAATGAATCCAAATTACACACCTTAGGGTTAAATGAACATTATTATGCTGCAACATCTCACGATGTTACGCACTTAAAGCAGTTACGTAAATACTCCAGGAGAATTCGACATAAAGAATTCCCATATATTGTGGATAGTATGCCGTATGGTAATTCTGAAGCTGGAAAACTATGCCCTTTTGAAATGCGCAACTCCCTTCGACTGAAAATCAATGAATTTCCCGTTTCCGCATAACTTCTCTCGTGAAGATGAATAACGCCAATAGACAACCTTATATGAATTTAAAAATATGCACGTCTGAAAATAAAACTATAGATGTTATCAGATAAAACTGCTAATCATAGAGTGAATAAATGAAAAATTTCGTCCAAATAAGAAAAATTATCATGACTGATAGTATGAGGTAATTGGGGAAGTAATACCAGTTATAATTACGGATGCAATTTCAGAGCTGGAAATTTATAAATCCAACTTAAATAAGACTAGCGGGCCAGATTGAAACATTCTATGGACTGCATTCCGACTCGCGGGCTTTTTGTTGGATGGATTTCACATAAGTCATTCAAATCTCCGATCGCCGCATCCTCAACATCGAGCCAAATAAAAAAGTGCGCCATTAATCAACGAATGACCGTAATACATCACAAAAATCTCACTCCTGACACAAAGTTTCCACAACTGTAATTCTGGGTGCCCCATTTTCGCTCCATATGAGGCTAGTTTCCAAAAAACGCGGGAAATAAAAAAGCTGAATTTCCGGACGAGCGGTACAGTGGAACTCAAACCGGCATTTTCTCATCATTTCCTTCGAGTTCTTCACATATCAAACGGACGTACTCCAGGCGCGAATTTTATGGATGCGGACACGTACGTCCTCGCAGGGATATTCTTCGCTACACCCCGACTGAAAAATATTCAGCGTACGACGGATTCGTAGGTCAAAATGATGAGAAGAAAAAGGACGCCTGGCTGCCTCCAGCCTTTCTCGTGCCCGAGTTGGACTCCGTGAGGTTCTCCGGGTCACTCAGCCAGCTGAATGCGTCCGGAGAGAAAGAATTTCGCGTTCCTTTTTTCCACGCTTTTCAAAAGCATTCCCCGTTGTAAACTATGGGACGGACCGGAGAGTTACACTAGTAAAAACTGAATGTGATGAAAAATGCACGAGAAGGAAGGCCCGTCATGTCCTGAGTAGTTTGTAGGCTTTGGCAGCGACGCTACGAATGATTGACTCCATAAAAATTTCACGGAGAACGCTCCCGGTTCCGCTTTTGTTTCTTCCAATAACTTTTTCGGGTTTTCATGTTTTTACGCGCGACGTCACGATGATTCTTTATAGCTCGCGAGTTAAGTGGCTTCTCTAATGGGCCCATATTTGTCCGCCCGTGAGGAACGAGACCCAGTTTTGAGTTGTAATTTTAAAAGGGCGAGGGAATCCATGCAGCGAGATGGATGTTTTTAAAAACATCCCGTGGAAGAATGGACTAAAATGGATATGCATCATTGAGGACTTCGAGGTATTAATGTCCAATTTACGAGGATATTATTACACTATTCATGACGTCTTGATGTGCCACTGATGAATCAGCTCAGGTGATTCTAAATTTCACAATCTTACTTTAATATGTTACAATATCTTCGCCGATCTCGTTGACGGTATAGTTAGTGCTCACCAACGCCCACATCCCAGCTAAGCATCTGATTAGGAAACTGTTTTTGAGGAACCCCTAATTTTTAAATGCGATTATTCTTACAGAGCAACAGAAGTACAATATAAGATAAAGTGCTAACTTAAACGGCTAGTGCATAGCATAGCAATCAAAAAGGAGTTTCCTTCGCTAAACTCATACAGAAGTTATCAAAATAAATACTTATGTCCGCTAAAACGGAGGAGAAATATTTTTAAAAGCAGGACTAATATTTTTATAAAATCGTAATATACTAACATCGTGAAGCGTAATCTTGACTTCATTCTTCATGAAGTCCTTCCACAAGTGCCGCACGCAATAAAATTAAGTATCGTACGTCACGATATGAATATAACGATGCCAAATCACGGCGATTATCATGTTGCAGAAGCCCTCGAAAAGGATTCATAAAGTGTCACTTTAAAAAGAGTAACTCATTCGAGCGGTGGACGGTTGAGGAAGACCTTGGGAATCACTACAGGTTCTGGTGATTTCGGTTTCACGAAACCGTTTTCTGGAAAAGCACTTTTAAGAGAGAAAACGACGCAATCCATCGCGTGAGAAACATGCATTAGGAGTCACTCCCGTTTAATACGCGGGAAAAGAAAAAAAGCCGCCCTAATTCACACGGAATTCAGCGTGAGGTGGACAAACTATAAATAGAGAACATGCCATCCACCTTGTAGACAAATGATGACGAATACTTGAGGTGCACGAAGACATAATTTTTATGCAGAACAAATTGAGACATATCCTTGGAAACGGAGGGATGATGACGCAAGCCGAAGTGTTTGTACAATACTTCAGTGGGTTAATACAGTGACTCATATGCCATTCGCTTAACACATTCATCAGTTTTTCTGGAGCAAGAGATTTTCAATAAAATGTATGATATTGAACACTAACTGATGGAATAAAAAATTCGTTCAAATTATAGAAAAAAATATTTTTCCACTAATTCAAAAACATCACCTTCCGGTCTTTATTAATAAAAAGATATCAATAATTTTGCAAGAATCACGAAACAAATTTAAAGTGAATTAAACTGCACAATGCATTACCTTAACGTATCAGCTTGTTGTAAAATAAATAGATTGTAAGTTATTATATATACCTTAAATAAGAGTGGTTATAACATCGATACCATAAGATAGAGAAAATAAATATACATGACAAGAAATGTTACAAGGCAAATTAAAATATTTCAAGGCAAGACTTTTTAAGAAATTTCACATTAAAATAGTTTGATAGTGTGTATTTTTTTAAACCCACTGAAATTAGTAAAGTCACTACTTCTGTCCGGAAAATATTCCCGAAATCCGAAGAAAGCAATAACGGTGACATGTTTTAAAATGCTTTCACATAAATTCCTTGATTGACGCATCCACTTGATTCGATTCCTTGACATTATAAAAAGATTTCTCAGTTAATTATGAAATCTTGGCCTTGTATGAGTTATTTTTAACTTATGAATTTGTGTTTTCCTCGCAAAACTCGTTCTTTCATAACTATAGCGAAATTATGCTGGGAAGGTGGATAGCTCATGAAGGAAAGAGAGAAATTCTCAACTAACAGAATATACGTATTCAAATAGACTTCACTTTACTCAAAATAGAAACCCTCTTCTGGATGTAAATCAACGTTCGGAGCGGAGCCTTTGTAGCACTTGAACTGAATTAGAGGTAATTAGTTTTCGTAAGAAAATTGCAATATGCGACCATTAAGTGTACTAGCTCCGTTACATAATTACAATTTAACTTCCTTTATACAATCGCAGATTAGAGGAGCAAGTACCCAAAGTACTAAATTTTAACGAAATGCTGTAATTACTATACTTAATTCAGTTACATCCGACGGTTTTGATACAGAAAAAAACAAACGAAGATAACGGTTTCCTTGCAATTAATAAAAATATAAGTTCTTTTTTGCCATTTTCGATTAAAATTTTGTATTGCCTCATCAATTTCATTCATGTTTAACAAGAACGGAATGGAATGGCCATACGACATATAAGTATGGTCCCTCAACAAGAGGAAAGTTATAATTTCGCACACATCCATGTCTTCTAGCTAATTGAAAACCTCACGCGGTTATAAATAACCTAAATTAGTCTTTGCTTCCATGAAAAAATTCCGCTCAAAATATCTATTAATAACATACGTCTAATAATCAAGCAGAATTTGAGCCAACTTAAATAATTCCAATTTACAATTACATGAAAGCGAAACTAAAATCCAAATTAAAGAGTTTAAACGATTTGGTGTCAGCTTAGGTTCTGAGGAAATATGATCCCGTGTTAAATGTCGAGGGGCAATCCCTATGCGCACAATGTTCGCAAAAAAATTTGAAATGACTGGCACTCAGATATTTCTTAAATTTTTTCTATTTTTCTCTTTATCTATTTTTCTTTGGGTGTTTTCTCGGTTGGCGAATTAAAGTGAACATTAATTACGTCTCCCGAGAGTGTAGAGGAAATTATTCAGCGACTGTAACCTAGGTTTTGAACTTCTGCATTCCAACGCAGTGCTACCCAAGCTACTGTCCTTCACGGGACACTAATATTCTAGCTCAAACTACACCGCTCAGGAAAGAAATAAGACGTTAAATTAAGCTCTAGAATAAATTAATATTGTTCGAGTGTTTCTATATAATTATAATAATGAATTGGTACGCATTCTCATCTAAAATATAAGAAATATCAAAAAATAATAAATGAAAATAAAAAATACAAACGATGTGCAATTTGAAGTACGTGCTCATCATCTGGCAGCCCAGAAGGTTACACAAGAGAAACTCTCATTCCGATAAGGATGCAATATTCCAACGATTCCACAATAATAATAATAATAATAATAAAACGTCTTTATTAGGGCGAGATTNTTATTATTTATTTATTTTTTTTACAATATAAACATTACAGTTCCATCAGGCAAATGCCTGTCGATGGGACATGGATAACCAATAATATTTAAAAATTGCATAAATTTCTAAGAAGAATACAGCTCAGTTTTAAATAGATGAAAAAAAGATGAAAAATTACATTTCAAATAACATTTTTTAGAACTAGGTTTTTTACTTTGCTCTTAAGACCAGAGGCGCTGTTGAAATTTATATCCTGACTAAGCACCTTATATTTATTTAAGAGTTTTGGGATGATAAACTTTAATAGTCTTTCGCCATATCTATTGTTTACCTTTGGGACAACATAATAAGTTTGTCGAGTATTATAACTACTGTTGTTCACAACCCGGTATTCATCAACATCATAGTATTTACACAATAAAATGAAATAGAGCAGGTATTTAGAAGATAATACATTATATTTGGTATATAAATTTAGATTGTTACTTGCAGTATCACCTTTACACAAGGTTTTTAGCATCTGAGTAGTAGTAGTAGTTGTCGTATTTTTTAAAACTGCTTCGATACAGATTATTTCATACGTACGTGTCCCTCACCGGAAATGAACCCTGGACCGCAACTAGAAGTAAACGCGCTACCCATTTGGCTATCTGGGCGACCCAAGTAAGTAAATATCTCGGTAACACTTGCCGATTTTTCGCAACTTTTCCTCAAAAATCCCACTTCACATATCCAAATAACGTAACGATTAGTCCTATACCTTCAACTCAATTGAATTGGACAGGTACAAATTAAACATTAAATTAGACATTAGATTCCACTGATTCATCCGCCAATTCCAAGGCACGACAAGCCTTAATCTGGCAGAGACGAGGGAGACCCAAAATTTCGCAGGAGAGACTTTTAACGAATTGCTCGAATTACCGATCGATAGAGGAGGGAGGACTATTCATTAAGCGAAAAAGAACGAGTCTAAGGGATGAAAAAAGCGCAATTTGGGAAAATTTGAAAGGAAGTGCGAGGGCGAAATTTATTGCGACTCCCGAAAAATAAAATGCCCTTTCTGGGCGCCGCTTTCGAATCTCACGTCCGCCAAATCCGCCATTAAGGGTCACTGGACGCAACCCTGATCGTTCTTCTTTATTAACGCTAACGTGTAGGCAAATCGTTTTTGGAGGAAAAAATAACACACCCGCTTTTCCTGTCGTAAACGGACGATAGGAAAAATGGAGCAGAAAAGGGAATACGGGCGATGAAAAAGAACTAAAGTTTCCTCGGAAAAATGAATTCCGCGAATTTTGAGGGAATTTCGGGAAAGGGAGAGGTTGAAAGAGAAAATTGGGCGCCTATTCTCTCACAAAACGCTTCCAGAAGTTTCGGCCGGCGCGAATTAGTAACCGCAACAACTTTGAAGGGGAATGGAATGACAGACAGTTCGATATAAGTTTTTGAGTCCGTTATCGTTCCTCCGAAAGTCCTTCTCGTTAAAAATGATCGTTATTAAACTTTGACTCGAAAATATTTTTCCCTTGAACCGTGCCCGTGATTTTTGCTCGCGTCGATTTTTGACTTTTTTCGACCGGAGAACTGCCGCGCTAATTAATTCCGTTCTCGCGCGAGTTTCGTGAATTCCTACAATTTGTTTTTCAGACTCGTCAGACATGACGTATACCGAGAGAACTTTGCTGTCAGATAAAATTAAATCTAGTATTCATTCCCTAAGAGAAAAATATTTGTAATTCATGCTCAACAAGGAGTTTCGACAATGAAGGTTGTTACCAGGTAACAGCGCTCAATGTTAGGTTACTAAGCCAATTAATCGAAATGTAGCACAGGAATTAATTTAGCTGTTTTTATTTCCCTTGTTTGTCTAAAGAAACAATAATGTATGCGAATATAAAACTAAGATACCATGGAGTGGTGAGCGCACATTTACTTATATTTACACATACACAGTCATATTCTCCCACTGAATTCCACTAATTACCCGAAAAACTTGTAGTTAGGTAACTAAATGAGTAAATTACAACAAAATTATTTTTTGCACGAAAAGTAACTCCTCGTTTACATGATCTCATCACATATATGAGCATTAATACATTCATCTTTGAAGATACGATTTTAAAATAAACACCTTCTCTGGCAGCAAATAATAATAATAGTGCTTCCGGATAGCTAAGTGGGCAGCGCGTTCTCCTCTAATGGAAGCGGTCCCGAGTTTGATTCCCGGTAAGAACTCCCTTGACCTCCGCTGTCGAAGCACTTTTTACACTACTAATAATAATAATAATAATGCGACTTCGGGCGAGATTGGAACTATCGAGTCTCAAGCTTTTACAATTAAAATTTCGCCATATATACGAAGTTTAAAATATACGGCACGAAAAAAATGCAAAGAAGAAAACAACTTTGTGGTTTTAAAAACCTAAGTTAGTATATACTAAGGAAAAAGACACCACAGCAGAAAAAAATGCCCACAGAAAGTGAGTGCGGAAAAACTTGCGAAACCTGCTGATAGTTAACTTAGTTTTAAGGAATGGGAACGTTGAATCACATCTAAAATGCAGGAAATGGCAACATTTAAAAGAGAATCGTTTAAAGATTAATGAACTTATAAAAGCAAACAACAGACATCATCCATTAACGGTATAAATTTCCTCCGTTGCTTTTAGGAACTTAAATACCAAGCAACTAAACTAATAAAAGATGAAGAAACCCAATACCAATAAACAAGCCTCTGAAAGCGTAGTTATGGCGAAATCAGGGTACGGAAAATTGACTTGGTGAACCCGGAAGATTTGACGCAAATAAGGCTGCAGATAGATGGCTGTTAGCCCTTCAGTTTGCTTTAATTCAGCATTTAATCACTCTTGTGTTCCCTTGTGTCAAATTCGAATCCCTGAGGGATAAAAATATTTTCGCAACCGCTATCATTCCAACATGTTCCGTTCCACAAAAATTCTACAAAGCTATCTTTTTTTTAGTCTCGAATGTTAAGCATTCGTTCTGTCCTTAATTACGGAGTGATTATTTATCGATATGTGTAATGAGGATTTAATACTAAAAAAATCAAAGTACCTCGATTAAAAATACGCAGGACAATTAGTTACTAACTCTGCATTAAAGAATATTTGTTTAGGGATTTCTTACACAAAAGCTTCACGAAAAGTGTTAATAAACGTTAGAATCATTGTTGAATATTTTTTGCGGATCAAAAAGAAATAATAGACGTAAAAAAGAAAATGTATACAATCAATCCCATTAACACTAACGCGATTGGCGGAGGAATTTTTCCTTGTTTTGTAGTCATTCCATAGAACGAACTTTTAGTTTATACTAGTCATAGATACCAACACATTGCTGATATCACTAATAAATTGAACCTGTCACCGTAACAGTACCGCCATCATTAACAGACCGACCCCAGAATTTCAACCTAAATATCTCTATATTAATTCCGATTATTTCAGCACATCGACCATTTTAATCTACTGGGATACTTAACGGAACCTTCAAAAGTGACCCAAATCATATCTTTTTACCCACAATTTATTTGAAATCTTCATTTACTGACTTCGTTTTAATTAAAATGCATAAATGAATATTTTAATAAATATTTAAAGATATTTTTAATTTGAATGTTCCATTGCACAGGTGTGTGTGGAGTAAGAATTTAAGCCTTACATTAACGTCGGTCCAAAAACATCCCTCGTCCAATCGCCCCGATAAAAATCACCAAAGAGACAAGGATCGATAGGCTCCGTGCACTTCCGTCGTTGCTACCTATTCGTGCACGAGACGTGTCGACGAACGTGACCTAATCCCGTCGCAAGGAATCTTCGGCAGAGTATTTTTTCTCCCGTTCGGCTGGAGGTGAACTCGACCGCATTGCGGAAACTTGTATAACGAATCGGACAATTAAAAAAATCAAACGGCAGAGAAAGAAAATGAATCAGGGCACACAAATCTGAGAGCGGGCGTTGTAACGATGAAAAAAGATCGAAGTGCGCGCGGTGAGAATGCGCCAGCCATTGTTTCTACCTTCTGTAGGTATCGAAATGACAAAAGAGAATCGAGACTGGAAAGGTAGTAAAAAAAAAGCTTCCGGAAACCACGAGATTTTATTCTACCTTTTGTACCGTAATATTTCCTAATCTTAGCTCGAGATTGAAAACAGCGAGGGATATTACGATAGTCAAAAACCTTACCAGCGTGTTTCACCTAGTTTTCGAAAACGATGGGAAAGGAAAACATATCTTTAAAGAGCAGAAACATCGCAAATACTCAATCGACGCTGATTACAAAACATTAATACAACGGCTAAGACTTTTTAGTTGGACATAGAACGAAAGAACTTCGAAATGAGCCGCCGTGGATGGTGGTGGATGACCACGGAACCGAAGAGATAAAAAACGAATGAGAAGTCGGACGTAATCACAAGGATTTTCAAAAGCCACACTGGTCTGAGCAACACATGACATGGCGTGACTAGCAACTATCCAGTCTGTCTACGGAAACTCAAGCGTGAATACTGTGGAGATCTAATTCAACACACGAGATCTCCTAATCAGTCCGGAAAGGCACTTAATGGAAGAGGACAAGTAGTATCATTTCCGATAGTTACTCAAACGAATAAGCTTAAAAACATATTTGAATTTGACGTTGACTTTTTGGACAGACTTCATTAGGATAATAGGATAAAGCGCAGAAAGTTCTGTCGTTTGACGCCTTCATTCTTCTGAGGAACGCAAGCTAATAAATATTTGATTAAATCTAAAAATATAAATAAATATCCTTTTGCGAATGTTTCATAAGATAAGGAGTGAAATTATGTATGGCAGGATTAAAATTTTTCAGCAACGAAATTGTGAAAATTTTCTGAGTAAGCGTATGCGTGTTAAAGGAATAAATAGGGGACCGCATACAGACAGTTGTTCTTATTTTATAAATTAACTAACTTCTTCTAAATTAACTATGATAAATTATCAATACACAAGAACTACAGAAAAGTAAAAGGGAAGCAGACTACAGTCAATAAGGATTATATTCTCCAAAGATAATGATAAGAAAATGAAGAAAGGCCGAATAAACAACGAAGATATCAGAAAAGAAAAGGGGAAGAAAATATGAAATATAATAGATAGGGAAACACACAGGAAAGGATCAGATATGTCCATAAAAATGTGAGCTGAAAGAAGACCTAAGATGTCTATTATCAACTTAATAGTTGGAAAGAAGGATGAAGGGAAAGGAGACATTTTTTTTAAACACCACTGATCAAAAATGTCATAACTGTTGGGGACCTTATAATTTCAGTTTGAAATAATCTGAGGAAGAACTGTGATGCTTAGTTTACACATCCAGGCATAAGAGATATTTTAGATAAGAAAATGAAACATCAAAATACTATAATTCTGGGAGTTACACACTCCATTATTACCACTCGCCCAATGATTTCTCTCCAACTCTCTCGCATTGGATATAATTCACGCTGTTTTTTCTGTCTCGCTCACATTCGTATAAGAATAAAACATAATGATTAAGATACGTTAAATAATACATATAAATATAATACGTATAAATTGAGGGAAATTAATAAAACCTTTTTAGGAAAAACAGCAATACGACTATAAATAAGTTCTAAAGCTACATGACTATTAATAAGTATTACATCTACATTTATATCCTACAAACCGCCTTTCAGCGAGTGGCAGGGGGTGTAAACATAGAGGTTCGACCTACTTCTTTACGTTATTTTTATCGCCTATCGTTCGCAGAATGAGTCTTTAAAATTACTTGCCTCGGTATGTTTTTTTCTAAATTTACGCTCATTGTCTCATAGGCCGAAGTAGCAGGGGTTCGCATAATGCCGATTACGGAAATTCCAACCACAATGAAAAACATTTAAGGCTTCATACATAAAAAAACTCGCATCCAGATTATCGTAGTATTTTTCTCTCACGATGAAGGAAAAAGACACTCATTGACATCGTTTTGGGTGATTTTGCTTTAATAAACGCTCCGTAAATCGCTTACAAGGAGAGCAAATGCATTCCTTATCTGAAGAGACGCGTATTTAGGGATGTATACGAAAGAAAAACTTTATACTCCAATGAGAAGAAATAATACGATTTAATCATCGTCACATTGCAGTTACCCGGAAATCGAAGAATATACTTTATTTCTGAATGCGAGAATACTGAGTGAATGCCAGAAATCCGACTGCATTTAAATAATTCCGCACAGATTAACCCATTGTGAGAGCTTTAGATTTTTTTGCTCGGCCTCATCAGCCTGAGAGGAGTCGAAATTATCCACATCGCCCGTTCTCTCCTCCGAATCGAGTAAAAATAGTAAATGCATTTCATATAATTCTGTGGGAGATCCATAATTAAAATAGAAGAGCTGAAAGCTGCTTCGCGTGCAGTATTTGGATAAAAACGCCCTCGAAAAATTAACACGGGGGACTAGAGTAAGAGGACTTCTACGGAACACGACACGGGAAATCGCGAGATAAAAACTATCTAGCTTCGTTACGCTCAAAAATTAAAAAAGAAACGCAATCTGTTAAGATAAAATGGGGTTATGTGTGGGGAGAAGAGTTGAATAGATTAGAGAGGATTAACGATGGAAGATATTTATACAAGAACGTCTAGGATGTGTTCATTCTACCACATGTTGATAGATGGAAAATTTTTCGATAGTCATTAGTACAGAATAGAGATGTAATATATACTTCATTTAGTTTTTCTCATTCTTGCTGATGTCTAGGATAAAATGAGAGCTATTAGGTAGGAATGGCTCTGATTAATGACGTGATTGTGACGAACCTCGCCAAGATCACGGTAATGACTTCATGCCTTCCTATGTGGTCTAGCCCTTTTATCTCGCAAGAACCTTCACAGGTTTTATTTATGCATCTATTTCTAGATAAAGATTATTATGTATATATTAGCGATGGGACGATTAGTCGGGATCAGGAATCGGAAATATCGGACCTTCTTTGGTATAGGAATCGGAAAATTTTAAACCGTATTTCCGATTCCCAAAACGAATCAAAATGGAATGGAAATTTTAGTCTAAAACTCGATCTTCAAATTCTGGTACTAATGATAAATAGATAAATAATTATTAATTGAACTATTACAAAAATAAATTCTATGGATCTTAATTGCGTCTAAATTTAATGAGAATTTATTTGACTTATTCATGTGTAAATGTGGAATCTTAGTTTATACCCAATTTTCGAACTTTCCAGAAAATCCGTTTGCTCTAGTTCCGTTTCAGTCCCAAATAAAACTTTTACTTTTAACATCTTGCAAGACAACTTTAATTCACTCATTTAATATAGATTTTATAATTTTAATTAATTGTATACTACACAAAAAGAAGTTGATCTCAAATTCCATAATTAAAACCTAAAATACAGTCCCTGTATTTTAGGTTTTAATTATGATAGCTAGATGATTTATATAAAGGAATTGTTCCATTTTTCCATTAAATATTTACCTATGTTTTTCAGTGAAAAGATATCCTAATCTATTTTATATGATTTTGTAATAATTGTTCTTCTATACGTTTTATTAATAAATATACTTTGATCGGTAAATAATTTTTTCTCCAACTACCGGAAATTAAAGTAATCAATTTTAATAATTTAAGGAATCTGAACCGAAAATCGTGTCGGAATCGGAAGTTTAGAGTAATATCGGGAATGTATCGGAATCTGTAAATATTTTGGTATCGTCCCATCACTAGCATATATACGACCGTCCCTCAACGCAGTCGACGTAGAGCAGTCTCAATCAACATAGCCTTTATCGTCCTCATCGAGTTATCGTTTCGCCATCCACCCCGGAAATAACAATATTGGCCACTCCTAATTGAATAATATGAAAAGAGTTATAGGTCATTGTACCATAGGTAATTGTTCAACATTTGCGTAGGTGTTTTCCACTTCTAGCACTTGGCACAGTGAGAAAAGTAAGGGTAGATTACTTTATACTTCATCTTGCTTAGTGAGCAATATTCAGCCTCCAAAGATATCGGTGGCTAATGGTTGAGGGGGATGAGGTTTAAACCGGCCCCCTACTTGATTACGCTAAATATACATTTAGTTCCTCTACCAAGCCTGGATCGTGCTTAATTACATTCTGTAGATCGCTGAGAAATTTTTAAACCTGAGTTACTCTTGGTAATGGAATTCATAGTATAGTATTTTATGGGACCGTTTCTCGTGAATCCTACGTATAAATCGATTATTTCCAGGTCAGAATCCATAGCCATGAAGAAATGGTGGTTAAAAATTAGGCAGATTATGAGCCATTGTTTGAGTTTATAAGGAAAAGGAATACGTTAATATGAATAAGTTCTGAAGTCTTCTCTACTTATTTTTTAGTTTTGAGTTTTCTCTGTTAATTTTGTGGTCATTTTCTTGAATGTGTTGTTCGACGCTTGATCTGTTTATTTGATTACATTTAAAGTCATGTTTTCTTTAAATCTGGTTTCTATTTTTCTTTTTGTTTGTCCATTATAGACTTTGTCGCAATCCTGACAAGATATTTCGTAGATGCCGGATTTACTTGATGTTGAAATTGGTTCTTTAGGATTTGGAAAAAGATTTGATCGTTTGTTGTTATTGGAAAAAATTGGATTGAAATTGAGTTTGGAAAATATGGGTTTGAGATGATAGCTGATACCAGGAGCGAAAGGTAGTTTAATGAACTTGTGTTCTTTATCATCTAACGATTTTAAGGTCGTGTGTTGATTCAAATTGAATTTGTGTTTTCTCAGTATGTTATTGACTACAAAAGTCGTAGCCATTTTGTTTCGCGATATTTCTGATGTATGACAGTTCTTTTTTAAAGTCTTTCTGTGATAATGGTATTTTTGGAAGCCTATTTATCATGGAATGGAGATGACTTTTGAGATATATGGTGGTTGGAGTCACAAGGTTTGTATATGTTTGTGTCGGTGGTTTTCCGTAAGATATTTAATTTCAATTTGTTTTGTGTTCTCGTTATTTTTAAATAGAGTTATAAAGGTAATATGTCGTTTGTCAATGTGAAATGTGAATTTGATGGAATCATATTGTTCACTCAGTTTCTCTAAGAAATCAGATATCTTTGTTTTTGAAGTGCCGAAAACAGCGAAAATGTCATCAGCGTGTCTGAACCATATGTTAGGAAAATATTGAAAGTTTTCTTTGCAAGTTTTTGCTTGTTTACCTCCACTAAGATTTACGTAAGATTTATTTCAAAGCTTACAATTTGTAACGAAATCTTTGTGTATGATATTTTTGTTGAAAGCAAACGTATCTATCATATCGTACCCAAATATCAAATCCCACGCAGCGACCGCTTCATGATAAAAAAAGAACTCTCAATGACATATCCATTGAGGACGCAGTAGAACTCGTGCTTTTCTCGCTATTTGTGTACCTTTATTTGTACAATGTCGAGGATCCATTCGCAGCTGAGGGCGGGAAAAACACGTGCCTTCCGAAACAACAACGAAGAATGTAAAAGTGGTCATTCCACTCGATCTCGTTAAATTCAGTGGCAACGTAGGATTCAGGCTGGATTTCACAGCCGGTAAAAAAAGCAAGTTATACAACAACGTTAATTTGAGCACGACAATTAATGAAAAATTACGTAATGTGAATTAAAATTTTGAAATTTGATACCATTTGACGGTAGTGAAAACGGCAATACTTAACATGTTAGACATTGATTTTCTGATTTAAAAAATTCGCAACTATTCGTAAACATATTATTAGCAAATAAAATATTAATAAAGAAATATTGTAAATATAGTATATAACGAATTTCTTTCCACGGTCGTCAGTACATAAAAAATAATTCAGTACGAAAAACGCCTATTTATATAAAAGAGGGTAACTTTTCTTAGCATTAGTAATTCTTGATTCATATCCTACGACCAACCCGGGAGTAATTCAAATTCCGCGAATAAAATCAGAGACGCAAACAGAGGATTAAAAGTACGACGAAAATACCGATCTGCCGAGAAATTATATTTTTCGTCGTGAATAAAATCACCCAGCGTGAATCTTTCTTCACTGCTGTACAGGAGATAATTCAACAGCCCATAAATATAATCACAGATGTCTCAATTTCCACTGGCAGTTATTCTTAAGACGAAATTCATTCGATATAAGAGGAAATGATAACGATTCGCCGGGATAAATAAACATTGAAATGCGCCTAGCCGAAGTGTAAAATGGCCGTGTCGATATGCAGAGAAAATTCGTTTGAGAATGTTGAGAAAAAGGCCTGAATTTTTGGCCGTTTCCTCTTTATACGGAGGCAATTGAATAACAGAGTGATATACGGCAGAGTGCAACATAAGGTACACTCGTGCCTTCTTTGTGTATAACGGCCAAATACCGAGTTCAATAACGAAATGTAATTACCTTGATATACACCTCTCGAATAATTAAGTTCTCTTGTGTAGATTCGACGACACAACGTAATTGCTTCCCTTAATGAGCGAAGTTTGGCTTGGACGTGATTGGCACTACATTGGGACCGATGGAAATTCCAAGTTATATTGGACATCATTGAGATATATCATACATATGGGCTTTCAAGAGACTAATGATGCGAAACATATTATCCACTATTCACATTCACGTCGAGGACGAGAAATCCTAACCATAACCGTAAAGAACCACGTTCCAGTCGTTTTCGAAGTTAGGAGCATTAAAAAATTCGTAGCAGAAATGTTTTCCATTCATATAAAAATTTTAAAAGTTTTGCGTAGTTAAATTAAAATTTCTTTATAAATGCTACGAAGAAAATCACACTAGCTGTAAGATCTAGTATACGACTTACTCACTGCTATAACAAACAAATGCTTAATAAGCGGACAATTAACGAAAATAGTTTCGGTGCACTTCTCCAAAATGATCGGAACATTTTGGTCTCACGAAAAGCATTTTCTGGGCACTGGAAGAAATTATCGAAATCCGGGAAAAATACCGAAAAGTCGGAAATGCCTTAGCTGTGTGAGGAGATTAATACGTAATTCCATGTTTTTGTTTACTTCCCTATCTCCCAACTTAGATTCATTTTGGAGTAAACCATTCCATCTTTAAGGTAAAAAATATGTTTGAGTTTTCATAGGTAGGTTTAAAACATACTTCTAATTATTATGCATAGAGCGATTCACTTTCAAAAGAATAGAGCAGAAATCTAATGGTGAATGCAATTTGAAGATTTTATAGTATCGTGTATTCGAGTAATTATTGCCATAGGACCTAATCAAACCATGAAGAATTAACATGGATCAAATTAAGACCGAATCACCAAGGAATCCAGCATCGTATCCCGTTTCACAGAATGTACAATATAACACTGGCTCTGGCTTTAGACAATCAAGGAGAAATCCAAGTGTATGATACACGACGAACAAAAATATTAAAAATGAATGATGAAATGAATGAATAAGTTGAAGATTCGACCTGTCTTTAGAACAGATCCGGAGGAATTCAAATATTAATTGAGCTGCACGATCTTCACGTTGATTAGCTTCAGAATCTTATAGCCCATTAGCCTTAAAATGGCTCACTTGTATTAATACGCGGTTCTATCTCGAAAAATCGTGACCTGAAAGTATCCTCACACAACTTAACCATAATGAAAGATGGAATGACATGTAATATAAAACATCGATACCTTCAAAAAATAGCACAAATACATAATTCAATATTTACTACGACATATTTCGCTTTAATAGCACGTAAAACTTTTTCATAAGGTACGAATCGGGCAAGAATAGCAGGACTGACAAGGAAACGTAAATAATTTCTTTAAAGAAATGAATTGCTTCAGCTGCTGCGGCACCAATGTCTACTAATAAGTTTCACTTACACAGTACAGGGGGGCATAGGGATAGGCTGCCACAAATGACTCTGAACTTACCTGAAATTAAAAAGAAAAATTATGTTAGCATTGTAATATAATAAATTTGAAACACGACTAACACATAATAACATAACCAGAAGTTAAAGTATACCTGGAACTGCAAATAGAGGGAGAGAAATTTAGACGTAACACAATTACCTGATTCATGAGTAAAATGCGAAATAAATCAACCTGAAATTTTCTATTCTAGTAATATAATTGGCTACGGAGACTGAACACGAAAATGAAAGATAAATGCATAATTAAGCTTGTATTATCAGTTTAAAAAATTATAAGACTTAACTTCTGAGTAAATACGATGTAATTAAGGTATTTAAACAACGAGTCATTTTGATTAAATAAACGATGCATAATCTTCCCTAGAAACCCCAAAACCAACACTTCGCATCAGTGTAAAAATTTACATAAGTAATAACAAATTAAAAAATTTATATTTCATGGCAATATTATAACCTCCAGTTGACCGCATTTGACCTATATAATTTCCCAGGCGGCAACAAATTTGTATTCC
Organism: Ladona fulva; assembly: GCA_000376725.2. Taxonomy (NCBI): domain Eukaryota; kingdom Metazoa; phylum Arthropoda; class Insecta; order Odonata; family Libellulidae; genus Ladona; species Ladona fulva. The sequence goes on along the minus strand of KZ308114.1, from coordinate 583,350 downwards.
TATAATTTTTTACATGTATTAATTCAAAATAAACTTCTACTACTACTACTACTACTACATCAAAAGTATAAGTATTTTATTAATTTTAAAATTATAATTAAACTATTTAGGATTCAAATTTTTAGGAAAAAATATTATCAAAACTTGCTGTAATGCTACTGTCGTCATGCTTAAGAAAAGAATATACCAAACGTTTATCTCGTGCTCTTTTGCATCTAATTATGTAATTTAAATAGCCTACTCAGCCTCAATGGGAATCTGGGCCAACAGTTTTAGCTCGAAAACGGGCGAAGAAGATAGCGATACATACTGCCAGGGATAGCGAATATAAACCAATCCGAATCCAAGTCGATATCAGGAGTGGATCTAGAAACTCTCAAACAGGGGGAGGGCGACGATACTTTCCCAGGGGGTGCGATTTCAGAAGATTTCCTCATTAACTCATAGCCAATTAACTTTGAGAATGTCATTTTATCGAGATAAATATGGAACAGTGATCGTGAAAAAATTCACAACCTGATTTTATTTCAAGCGCCTCGTCAGATCCTACGTAGTTTGCTAGTAAATAGTCGCAAGGGGGGGTGGGGGGCGATTTCCTCCTTCTCACTTCCCTACCTGAATCCGCCAATGGCCAATTTGTAGTATTGCGAGCTAAAAGCAACCGGTTAAAAAGTAAGCTTCAGGTATTGTAAAAACACTAATCCGCTACTTTTACAAATTGATAAATATTACATTACGTAAATGGATAGATGGATAAATATTACGTACTCAAATCATATAATACATTTAGGGGATCGATATTTTTACAAATATCGATCCCCTAAATGTATTAAGAGTAAAATGAAGAATTGAAATGAAGGACCGAAAGAAGAAACGGTATCTAAATCCAAGAAAAACAGAAAAGGAGAAAATTAATGACAATCGGAAAACGCCGTAAATAATCATAAATAATTACTAATTAGATACGTAAATAATCATAAATAATTACTAATTAGATAAGTATCTGAGATATTATTAGTGTTGTCTTTGTTGAACTGTGCACTGGTTACTATAATCTGTTATCGATCTACAGTAAAGGTATAGCTCTAAATTCTATTAGAGCTAGGCCTACCTAAACTCTGCTGTTACATGCGCAACCTTTATTGTACCCTTTCCTGATTTTTAACCTGATTTAATCTGCTGCCTTTGGCTTTCTTTTACGCGATTGTCAACAAATGGAAACAGTAAATACCGAATCTTTTGACCTTCCTTAACACATGAAGTATGAAGAAAAATTTGATGTATCTCTTACGAATGAAGATTCAGAAACTGGAAACTAAAGCCTGATTGTAGCACTTGAGTCATAAATTTGATTTAAGCAGCTACTTCCGAGTTTCGGGCTCCTATAAACGCTCATTATTTGCGATTCCTGGAGTTAGTTGAACATGCGTCATGGACACACAGTATGGCCCAAGCCCACTTCCCGACTTCATGGACCTTCACCCATTTCACGCCGAGTAGTTGACAAACAAGGCGATATAGGAGACAATTTCATCTCTAGAAACACGCTGCATCAATAAGATCTCAGCAAGGAAAGAGAGAGAAAAAACGCCGCTTGGGCAAACAAAATCTCGCAGTATTCATCCGCTGAGTCGGCTCTTCCGTTGGACCTCCCTTATCACACTCCCGCGCTATCTCCAGCAGAAACAAACGGAAGCCTTCATAAAGAAACTGTGCCGTAAAGCCTCCCCTCGGCGAGTAGAAAAACACAAAACTAAAGACAATGGCATCTGAAAACGCCACCAGGTCCATCTGGCGGCGAAAAACGGACAACGCAAACAAGAAACGTATTTTTTCCCGGTACGAAAAATTCCTACGTACGCGGTTTTGTCCACCGCATTCGCCACAAGCTGCGAAGAAAGTTTAGGGCAAGGAAAAGACAGAAAAGGGGCCGCACAGAAGAGTGAAGGAATTTCCGAAGACGCCGTGAGAAGAAAAAGGCAAGCGAGGTTTCAAGGATATAGCAATGCCAGATACGAGAATATCCTACCCTAAATGTCCTCGTTCAGCACCGTGAAATATTTACGCTCGAAGATGTGGCTGGATGCCGGGAACATAGAGGAGAAGATGGGAAGAGAAACTGCGGAAGAGAATAATATGAAAGGGGTGGAAAGGGGGGAAGAATCATAGGGAGCCATCATCGCGAATAAGAGAGGTCCGGCGGGATTAAAAAGGGTACGAGAGGGGTATAAGAAGGGTTGGAAGTAGTCTTCCTTCCAAGTCGAGTAAGGACGGAGATAAATTGTATTAAAATGGTTGGATCCCTACAGAGTTCTGCCATGTGATAGGTCCCAAACCGCTGATTAATGTTCGGAAAAATGGAGCTGGAAATTCAGATTTGGATAAATTTTTGGAGCAGCTTCTTGGGTTATATTTCGCATGCGATTAATCGAAAACCCAGGGGTGGGAAGTTTGCAACAGCTGCGTTCAAAATAGAGGAAAAGGGGAATCGCGATAAAAAATACTAAGCCAGGTCTCACTTTAACTTGAGGAAATAACGTACGCGAGAGTGAATATCATTACCATGACAGCATTTGCCAAATATTTGTACGAAAGAATCAAAACAAGCAGAGCATGTTCCTCGTTTTCAGAAGGTCAGCAGATTTTCCATTTGGTTGGCGGATTTCAGATAACGTCAGCATTATGGAAGTCTCCTCTTCCATTTAACCAGTAAGTACTTATATAAATCCTTATGTAGTATAGGGTAATATAGTATAGGATCGCATAGCATAGAATAGAATAGTATCGGATAGTATGGTATATGATAGCATAGTATAGGATAATATAGTACAGGATATTCGACTTGTATCTTTGTGTATTAGATATATTTTGTCACGCAATGCATATGTATTTGTGTTAGCAATTTTCTATCTTTTGCAGGAACATTGGCAAATAATTAAGTAAATGTGGAATGAATTTCTTATCATGATTTCGGGGAGCATAAAGATGAATTATCACCCTCGTGACCACTAGAAATTGTGACACGATTCCGATGAGTGCATTGAAAACAATTTTATCCGCGAAAGGAAGATTGCATCACCGATTAACAAAATGGTCACGATCGAAAACATAATGATAAAATAAATTTGTACAAAATAATAAACTGAAGGCGGAAATTATTAAACTGTGTTTTCCGGGGACAGGATACAGTAAAAATAATACTGAAACGAAGTTTTTAGAAATAAGATACTGAGAGGACTAAAAAGCTTATAAGAAGAAACAATTAAGAAATATGAGAGCTAAGAGAAGAGGTTGCTTTTGATCCAGGAATATTACAAGATGATTTCAGCAGGGCACTTAAGGATATGAAGGATAATAGGATTTGAACCATAAAGGATACTCCTGATAAGTTCGAGAGAGCAAGAAGTCAAAAGCATTTCCTAATCTTCCAACATGTCAAGCGTGGGAGTGTTATCAGAAGATTTCATCATATTAATTTCGATTTTGTGAGAGACAGAGAAAATTCTTACCGCTACAAGAATAATAATGCCAGCATAAAACTTGAGGATACTAAAGCCACCAGCACCTCTCAGAGAGAAGATAGATTACTAAAGCCGAAGGATACGTTAATAAACAAAGACTACACAAAAGGAAGAGGAGGATGAGATTGTTAGATGCTTTAACACGAGGATGAGAATAAGGAAATTTTGAATAAGGGAATATACTGGGTGATTTGTTGGTACTTTTTGTATGTATTTAACTGGTCTGAATATGTTGTTGAGAATAAAAATGATCGAGAAATTGAAACAGAAAAAAAGCAGTTCCAGATAAAAATCTAAGGAAAAAAGACGGACTATAATTAAAAAAAAACATTCAATTCATATAACTTTTCGGGAAGGGATGGAACGAAGTTCCAAAGTGCCTAAAAAATAACTTTTGAAATGTACAATCCTCAGAATACTGAAATTGTAAAAGTAAATCAAAATGTATACTCGTGAGAGTTGATTCAGAGCCAAGAGATGGAAATAGGAACGAGCCACTCTAATTAATTAACGTAAGAATGTGACAGCTAACAAACGAAGGGAGCGTAAGAGTGATTTTGGAAAAGCACGGGGGACACAAATTATAGATGTATTGATGAATAAATAAGAACTTGGAAAAACTCTTTTGGAACTCGTATGGATGAAAAAGACCATACGGATAGGATTTATTCTCACTAAAAGAAAGGGGATAGATACAGTTCCAGGCAAATATTTTAGGCAAGGCAGTAATAACCATAGTATCGATCTCCTAATTACGTTCGTGAGAAACAAGGTTCTAGAAAAGGGGTCACGAGAATTTAAGTTGTCTGGGGAGAAGAGCAGCTTGGATTCGTAAATTTAGTCGATAGATAAAAACGAGAAGACATTCGATATGGTCAGGGATGAATGGTTATTGATTGATTAGATACATATGAAGAAAAGGGGACACATCAGGAGGGGAAAACGATAGATTAAAGACACAATGGGACGACATGAGAAGGGCAGGTTGGGAAAATAAGGATTTCAGAATCAAATTAAAGGAGCCCTTCTATCAGAAGCAATTGTCTAATTTTACGGAAACAAATCTGGGTTTACCGAAAAAAGAAAAACAATTTTATCTTCACCATATGTGCTAGACACATGAAATTATCGCAAGAAATGAGATATTGAATATAATAGATATAATAGTATACATAATTATGCTGTTTATTTTGAATTCTAAAGCTACATAATAATGTCTTGTTTCGTAAGAAAGGAGACATCGAATTAAGACAAATTGCAAACTATCCTGGATGCGGATAAACCTGGGTCTGCACCTTAATAACCACGCGATTTTTGTGAAAGTAACAAAGGTAGAGATATAACTATATATGAAGTCTACCTATACCTATTATCGTAGCCTATTTTTCCTTTTAAGTTATTTCAATTCAACCTATCCTAGTATTCAACGTAGTAACTATAAAATGGTAAGTTAAGCCATACTCTCCATTTATCACTTATATGTTCAACATATATATTCGTACTCATTAATATTTTGTACGTAAATAATCATTACAATTTCACTAATGAAAAGCCGCAGTTACTTTGCGAATAACTGGAACAATCGATCAAAGAAGGAATTTTATTTTCCGAAAGGACCGGTACCATTAAAGCGTTATATGTATTTGGCAAGAAGTTATACATATCAAACCGTTATTCTACAGAACATTTCATATATGTGACGAATAACTGAATAATATGACAGATAGAACTAGAAAAACTAGAGCTGATGTGATCAAGAGGTTTCAATCTTTTTAGATATAAAATAAAAATTATTTCAATTTTAAAATTCGTTGCGGATTTAAAATCGTATTAATAGAAAGATAATCGTAATCTGCTATAGGAGAAATGAAAGAATCGTAGGAGAGATTCGAGAATAATCTTATTTCATTTGTTTTTTTCTAAGCATCAATAATACGATGTAATAAATAAATAAATTTAAAGTTTTCTTCATGCTATATACATTTCTGACATTAAAGATACATAAACAGATGTTCAAGAGAGAAAAATACGACTATTTCGGGTAATAGTACATACTATCTTTCCTTTCAGAGACTTCCGAAGGTTCGAAGACTAAATTTCACTTAGATTATTTGAAAACTTACTTTATCTGAAAAACGTCGAAGTCGCTTGAATTTCGAGATTTTTTAAGTAAAATAGTAAGAAGGAAATAATATAAAAGACGTGGTATTACAACCCGTAACAGCTAGAAAACTGATGACAGTGATTGTAAGATACACCATACGTGGGTTTCGGGTCAGGCATCTTCTCTGACCTAATTTTTGCATAGAATGACTAACAATGATTACGCTGAATCTCGGGTGGATTAAGACCCGAAATCAAAACTCACCCACCCGATAAAAGACCTTGAGGCATCAACAGCCGAAATTACCGAATCTTCGATCCCCAATCTTCTCCCCTTTCTGCGGACCGTAAATCTTGGGAATAAGCAGTCGAGATCTGCTCTTAATCCCCTCCTTAACTGCATACTCGGTGGCGAAAGAGAAGGGTGGGGGACGCTTACTACTAATCGCTTACCCTTTTCTGAGAAATTGGCTGGGATTAACGCCCGATTTGAAGCACCGGGGGCAGAGGAAGACGATACGCGACACGCGAAGAACAGAGTGTTACAAGAAGCGACTGAAAAAACCCCCGAGGATGGGCGCAAAGTTGGCCCCTCGCCGCCCATTAATCATTCCTCCTGCGAAATGTTGCCCCATCCGGCGAGGGTTCTCCACCGCGTCCGAAAGGCACCGTTTACACGCGATTTAAGAGGAAACTCAAAACGTGATTTTTTTCTAATGGGGACAAAAATGAGGGCGCGGATGGAAATGGTACGATATTCGAGATGGGGGAGAGGTGACCATCCATCATGGAGCGATTGAAAGACGACAATCGAGGATCGTCTCGAGTGAGAGCAGCGCGGAGATAAGTCTCCTTAAGAAGGGGGAAACGGTGAGGAGAAGGGTTTCGAGGATATCCCGCCTTAGTCCAGGGAAACCACGAGGTGAGACAGAGATAAATTGGGGAAAAAATGGAGTCCCTCGGGGGAAAGATATCTATCACGGCATATGTTCCTTGCCTTTTTCATTCCTCTCCCGATATATTAATTATGTTCCGTGGAAAAAAGGAATGGCCCCTTTCTTATCGTTTCGCCCCACTGAAACGCTACTCCTTCCACTTGATTTTTGAACCACGGATTGAAATGTTACATCTTCGCTTTCAGAGTAGTATGAATCGTGTTTTTACCACGATTTCAAGTGTCTGCTATTCCGACCGCTGAAATAAGAAAATGGATTAAGTGCCATCACTATATCCAAGCCAATCTAGCAATTACGATCCCGATGCTGAGGCGGTGTCCCTACATAGAGGGCCAAAGGCACTTAGACCTATTTGGTCCATCGTGCCATATTACGATCCCGAAGTCCATGAAAAAATCAAGTTGATTTATTATAAAACACGAACAATTAAAAAAAAAAATTGGGGAAAAAACACAAAATTGACAAGAAATAGCTGTAAGAAGGAATATCTTACATATATCTGTAAATCTTATCTTCTAATTTTTAAATAAATTCAATTGTTAGCCGCTCTTCTCACTGCAAATGTGGTCAATCGTAACGCAGTATCTAAAAGATATTTTAAAAGATAAGATGAGAATCATAATCAACCCTGAATTGTTTCACGTGTACCAACGATAAGGTTTGAGATGTTTTTTTTAATATTACTGACACTGAACTATAAACATCGCAAAAAATGAATAACTTGAAAAGAAAAATTATTTGCGATAAAATATGGAACCAAAACAAGCATTACATTCCCGAGAAGAAAAAGATCACAAACAGCTGATACTTAATACTTCTACTAATATTTGGAAAAATCATGAATTTACCTAAAAACATTCTCTTGACTTGAAGAGATCAAAGGTATTCTTCGATGGCCATTCAAGAAAAAGGAACAAAAATTTAAACAGCGAGGTAAATAAAAAATAAGAAATTCTTAAAGGAAGGTAAACGTTTCGACTTCCAAGAGTTAAAAATGTTTGGAGTATCGTTTACAGTAGCGTTGAGAGAAGATCTTGATTTATATTTTTGATGACTTTTTCGTTTATGTCCGTACCTAAGCGCAGTTAACCTACTGCTAGAGTAAGAACACGAGTCTTCTTCTGCCAGCCAGCCTTTTCCTCTGAAGAATCAACGAAAAAAGAGATTTTAAACAATAAATCACCAATCTTCGATGAAACATAATGAGAAATAAACCAATAAAAATTGAGTTGAGTAATCGTATCTCGGTTGAAAAGGCGGAAAAAGAAAACATACAGCCTTCATCGTCTTCACGAGCAAATACGGAAAACAATACTTATGGTATACAAGTTATAAAGAAAAATATAGCCAGAAGTGATTTTTGTTGATCGGTTGCGGGAGTCTACGAGTCTACTACACGGGAGTCCAGGGGCAGATGGTCCAAAACCAGAACATACAGCTTTTGTTATCTCCGGGAACAAAAAATCCGACAAATAACCTAGAAAATACATGTCATTTTTGTAGTTAGGAGCAATCAATATTTACACGCGAGTATCCTGCAATGCGCAGAAATAAAAACTATTCGCTGTTCATGTTTGTATTTTGGCAAACATTTCTCTTTTTCGAGGACGAAGTGAGCCACGCAAGAGCTCATACAACGCTTATCGACTAAAACGCAATTCTGAGACAACAAAAATCCCGAATCAACTTCGGATGCTGAGTATAATATAATTAAGTTCTAAACCAACAGAAATCTACGTAAGTCCAGAATATCATCTTCGACAAACCGGAATAGAAGATGAAAACACGACACAGACCCGGAAAATCGGAGCACTTAGTCACCTAGCATAAATACTAATCCAAATTTCCGACCACAGTTTCGAACGTCAAATCACGTTTGTTACTTCGGGGAATACACTTGTATGATTACTACAGCTCCAGCCAGAGGCGTAGTTAAGGGGGTGGTTTTGGGAATTCAACACCCCCACCCATCAGCCAACAATAAACGTAAGCATGGGAGAGGATGGTCTCTCGTAATTATACCATACAAACAGGAGATTCGCAGGCTGTACATGTTAACATATATCAGTTTAAATTTTTTATATATTTTGAGGGGAAATATTCCTACCCCTGGATCGTAGGTAATGCTGTGTTTCTCCCTGTGGCTCTAAACCTTCCAACGCCCCTGGCTCCAGCCATCATATTTTGATATTTTCCGTATACCTTTCGGTAAAGAATTAAAAAAAATCACTATGGGTTCAGCGCTGGGATAGAATGAAAATTACTAAAGTATGACTGATATACAAGGATTAGGGAAAGGTGAATAACTTAGCACGGAAGAGCCGTGCAAATATATCCCAAGGAATAACAGGTGTGAAAAATAGCGACATGACTGGGACTCTATCCCATGTCCATGCGCGTCATGATAGTTCAGTGGTTAGAATACCTGCCCAAACAGTGAGAGACCTGGGTTTGAGTTCCAGCCATGTCGCTATTTTTCACCCTTGTTATTCCTTATGAGGGATGTAGATTGCGGCATTCATTTTGGTAACCCTTAATTGAATACTTCAAAAAGTTTTATTCATAGGATTATTGTGCTGGGATCACGAGGATTTTTCGTCTTATCACTCGACAGGGAGGATATCGGGAAAACTACCTCACGCCTTATCCCACCTAGTCGCCTTATCCCACCTAGTCGCCTTATCCCACCTAGTCGCCTTATCCCACCTAGTCGCCTTATCCCACCTAGTCGCCTCATCCACTCTTAAAAGACTTTGTAACTGACTGTGGACGGATTGAGGATTCGAGCAGCCTTCGAGGAGATGGCAGCACAGACGCACACGTTCATTTCTTTTCTTTCCATGTTCAAACCGTGACTCTGTGATATAAACAATGAATGATGAAAACAATCCACTTTTCATCGCTTTAGCTCGAACCATACTCTGCGAGAGCAGAAAACTACTCTCTCACTTTGATGAAAAATATCAGTTTTCCGGCAACGAATGCAGCTTCAGCCGGGATAGCACCAAAAATTCCGATTTGAAAACAAAGAGAGGGACAAATTATCGCTGTCTAGTCCGACAAACATCGATCGCAAAAAAAATCCGGAGCTGATATCCTAAATTAAACAACCACGATCCTTGTACGTAGAAAAAAATATACGTATAACATCCTACTCCCGTGCATTTTAACGATCGGAGCGGGGAAAAATCCCGGCAAAAAAACATCAACATATCAGTGATGCAAATATCTATCGCAGATGCGAGCCGAGGTATCATTATCAACCTCAATGAATGAAAGAACCGAAATTTCTCCCCCAACCCATCCATCGAGTGTCGTTGTGGTGCCGATACGCTATCCAACGGCCACCGACATTCGGCAAAACCCTTTTAATTGATTCGCGGGAGATTCGTACGGAGAAATCGAAGTTCACCCCCGCGTTGCTCGCCTGCCATTCTTATCGACGTCGGCAGCCAAATACTCGGATATTTCTCCTCCCCCGACGACCCAAACAACTCTCCGCGCTCAACCCCTTCCACGCCCACAGCTCTCCTCCTAGCCGACCTAATGACTCCGTTCCATTTTGTGAGATCCATTCGGAACACAAGGAGATATGCGCCCCGTCCTCTCCCTACTTTTTCCCCGATGACATCGGCCAACTCGGCCACGGAGAGTTCAACGCGCCGAGATGTCGGACACATACACACGCGAACTCTCGTTTCAATGGAGCGATGACTTGGCGGATGATAAAGGCGAGAGTCGTTGGGGAAGGAGCTGAAACGGTCACCTCTTACTAATCAGGAAGAGTGGGGAGTGGAAGAGACGAGAAAGAAGATGGAGAGATACGTTGGAGCCATTACTCCACCCGCGAGACATAAACGACAGCTCAATGCTTACGTAAAAGGTTAGTCCACAGGCATAGAAGGGCGTAAATCTAAATTTGTTCCGTTGAGATAAAATCTTTAGGGTAAAGACAGGACATGTGGAACATAGCCAGACTATAATTATTGCACAATACGAATATGGACTCTATTGTATTTCATACAAGTTACTAACGATGACAAATTACAACACGTATACCACTGTGGGATATCCGATATTGTAGGCAACACTATTTCCTAGTGTATCCACTACAAGAAACTGTATCTAACCCTCTGGTTTAGAACACACAACATTTATAACCCAATTGTCAAGAGTCATTTATTCCAACGGCATAAAATTCAATGATCCTATAATAATTGTAGTAGTAGTAATTTAAAAGTGCTTCGACAGCACGGGAGCCCCCACCGGTAATCAAACCCAGGACCGCATTCACCGAAGTCGAACGTATTACCCACATGGTAAATGGAAGCCCTCTTATGATATTTGATATACGAGATGAGACATAATTTATAAAAGCAAGTATATGAAACTATAAAGAAAGTTTTAGCGTTTTACTAAAGGAAGATAGGGTTGGAGGAAATAAATCACAAACATTATAAGGCATAATTAAATATAAATAAAATTTCAGAAAATTATCGTTAATCAAATGGAAACATAAGCAATCAAAAAAATTTTGTAGCAACATATAAACGCGATAAAAATCAGATTATTAGACTATAATAGTGTACGATTTATTATGAATTGAAGTGCTTCCATTTGTTTCTCGTTACATTATATAAATTTCAGAGCTGACGCGCATGTTGACATACATTGCATCTTCATGCTCCACATCTGATCAAATACGCCGTTTTACTTGCTTCTATTTGTAGCAGATATAAACACTACGTTTTTCGCTGAAATAAAGGTCTTCCATCTTTTATTTTCGGTTTGGTCATTATCTTCGTGATCAATTCCAAATACAGATTTGATATATACACGTTTGAAGACAACATTGTACATTATATTGTATGTGCATTAAATTGGTACAGAGAATGAAACTGTCTCATCCTGATTGGCTTCAAAATTATAAAAAGATGTTATGAATAAAGTTGCAACACTGCGACAATCTGCGAGATAATTTTTAAGAGTTTTGATTTCATTTTAATTATCTGTTTGGCATTTTCTTGCCATTTTCCTTCATGTTGTCTCCACAGCTTTGTTCAAAGTTTTTCAAATTGGATATAAAGTTTTAAAAAATTGATAAATCATTAGTTGAGCTATCCGTCGATCTGAAATAACTCCTAGAATTTTACTTCCACGACGTTTTTTCATAGTAGTTCATACGATGCTGCTCACTATATTAAACATAGAATGAAGACACCCTCTGTCAAGAGCTTTGAAGGGGAAAACGGGTACCAATAAAAGCGATGTGAGAAAAAGGATGTGGGAAATAAGGAGAGAAAATGAGGAGATGAAAGTGAAAGGAAACCAAGTGTAAGTAGCGACAACGTCAACGCACGCGATGCATGTTGCTGGTTTCGGAGTTGTGGGAAGATGTTCTTGAGAGCGACCTGTTTTCTCACACGCGTAAGTAGGCAACTGAAAACATTCACTACTATCAACAAAAAATGGAACAACCTGAAACCAAAGCCATCTATTTTTCCATTCTTTTTATTTTTTTACATTTTTCCTTCAAATAGTGCCATAAGGAGAATTTAAAATTAAATTTCGATCCCAGTTGCAATAAATCCATTCAAATTTTGTCTTTATATTTGCGAAATATGAAAGCGATATGAAACCGAATGAGAAAGGGTTTTTAATTACTTGTGTAAGTTAACCCAAGAAATAGGAAAATACCTACGGCCTATTTCGGCAGAGGTAACATCGTGTTGAGTAGCAGGGAAAAACATGGTCTTGTACTCAATTCTTTCGCTATACTTTTCGTCGTAGGCCGTCCTGTATACAACCAGAAGGTGGCTAAATCTATTCTGGAACAAGTAGGATGCGGATTTTATTGTGTGTTATATATTTTGTGTACACAATGTGTATACAATATCTTGTGCAATCTAATAAATAAATTGTTTTAAAATAATACTAACATAACCCATTAAATACACTTTCATAATCAACATGATTTACATAACACTCAAATAGTGTACGACACTGCTACTGTGACATGATATTTCCCAATTGTTCTTTTTTCGTTTTTTTTCTCCATCTAAAATTTCATTCTCGTTTGAAACACTTCTTTTGATGAACGCTTAGCAAATACAGTTTCAAATTTATCCCACTTCCTTATGGCCGCCTCTGCGGGTTGATAATCATCCCCCTCACCACCGAGAGACAGGAAATTACCACAAAAGATATCCTAAAAATAGCATACGCTTCCCGAGAGGGCCTAAAAAATTATTACGAGAGACATCTAACGGAGAAATAATAGACGCAAAGCGGAGAAACGAGGGCGAGAAGGCGGAAGAGGCGAGCTACGGAGCGGATGGAAGGAAGTGAGTGCCTTACGTACGTACTTAAAAGAGTGGAGGCTTTAAAAAGGGTTGAATATATGAGGGACGGGGTGTATATAGGGAAGGCGAAAAAAGAGAATGAAATGCGGGGAGATGAACGGGAGAGGAAGAGCGCGGATTTCCGAGGGATTCAGAGAATGGGTTTGACGCTGGGGAATGCGGTGGCATCACCATCGCGGGAGTTATTTTTTTGTTCATTCGGTAGGGAAGGATTGGGGCAGAGATTGGGAAGAGGCAGGAGAGAGCGAGGGGGGGAAAAAAATGAGAAATATGGGGGCATATAGAAGACTGATGGAGCCGCCCGCCGTGGCTTTCCCTTAAAGACGCCTTGAGTAAACAGCGCTGGTTCCCAAGGAGATGGAACGGATGAGGGGAGGAAAAAGCTCTTCGCTGACGCTATTGCGGGATCCGGGAGACAAATTAAATATGCAAATTCCAAAGTGAAGAAAAAACAACGACCGCGGGGTCATGATCCTTCACTCGTCGACAATCCGTCCCCGTGATAAAATACCACTTTCCGGCTATGCGCTCCTCTATAGCGGTTTTCATTTCCTCTCTCGACCACATATCTAAAGAGTGGAAGGGGGTGCGGTTTGCTTTGCCTCGATAAAGTCCTGTAGTACTTGGAATAAAAGGTTCTAGGGAGATTGAGGAGGTGGTCGTTTGCTTTTGCAGTCGTTACACGCCACGAAAAATCACAGTTTACTGAACTGTCGCCTTAATGAAAGGGTACCTAGAGTAAACAATGGAGCAAGGTTTCGCCACAGCTGTGAAATTGACTCTCTGAGTTGAGGCATCCTAATTTTAACGGATTACCCGAAGGAATCGATCCAGGAAACAACCCACTTACAAACAACACATCTGATCGGCGAGGAAATCCCAGGTCGTCTTCCTTGGTGGTAAATGACGCTTTCATAATTTTGATCGCGAAAAGTATTTTTAAACCAAAATAAGAATAAATATTGACGCTGTCCATGATGATGCTCATAATAATGGCTCCTGGAGTATACCTGAATTGTCCGCTACTTTAAATGATTTGAGTCAACAGTTTATAATCACGCAATAAATCACAGGACATACAATGTTCCGTACAAATTACGTTTTTTGTTAATGTTCCGTACAAATTACGTTTTTTGTTTCTCATTTGTTTTATGTTTTCCGTTGCACTTGCAGTCTGTTAGATGGAGCATTGACATTCTCTTTCACTCTGTCGTGACGAGCCTGGACTCACTCACTGACTGAACAGGGTGCTTATCTCTCCCCGGACTCACGGTGGTCGGCTCAAATGTAAGACGCTCGCTTATCTTCCTTTTGTTTGCTGCTGCTGGCTGCACGTAGACATCGTAGTCCGCACCTCCATACTATTTATCATCGATTCCGATTAGATCGTTTTTTCTATTGTAATATTACCAATTAAATACCTTTTTTTTAAATGCTATTTGGTTATTTTGCGCCACGCATAACCTCTAAGAATATGCCATTATTCCAATTACGAGAATAACCAAATCACCCTTTACATTATATCCAACGTAAAGAGAGAATAAGAAGAAGACAATAAGCTAAAGAGGCAACTCGAACGTTTGGTGTTAACTCCCCCCGACCCCCTCCGCAACACACCGAAAGGCGACTTTCAGGGTATTTATGTTGATGTAGATGTAAAAGACAGGTGGCAGTAGCTCTGAAGCCACGATGAGTGCCTAACGAAACTATCATCGATAAATATTCCCATTTCTCTTTCCGCGGCATAAAAGTGAAACATTTATAGAACAATGCGGTTTGTGAATTGATAAAGTAAGACCAACTCGAGAATAGTAAATGACTTGATATAATGCAAAGCAAAGATAGTGCTTCTATTACCAATTGTAACTTAATAGAGATGTTTAACATGTCACAGTCGCTTCACACTTTTACTAAGAAGATAAAGTTTTCAAATTGTTATCAATTATAACCTAAAATAATTTCATAAGATTCTCTTTATTATATTATGAAATAGAATGGCACTTTTCTGTCATTAAAGATCCATTATTAGAAAACCGATACCAACAAACGCTTAATTAAACGGTTTCTCTGATTTGAATGTTTTCTATTTAACTTAAAATTAACAAGCAGTTCTTTTTAATGGAACGTAGAGCTGTAAGATGCTGGCATAAGAAAAAGTGTGAGATTTTCATCGACGAAAAATATGTATCCTCAACCTCAACTGATAGCTCTTCACATATAGTTAAAAAACATTTCTAGACTAATGAAAAAAGCCGCAACGCATTCTAACGCTGAAAAGACAAATAAATGCAGAGATTCTAAATCCTTTGAAGGCATAAAGATGCTCACTCACCAAGGAATAACTAAACTAACGAAGAATATTAAGCTAAACCATATGAAGGACCGATAACGTCACGGATATGAAAACATATGCCTAGGTGATAATTCTTACAACTATGATACAGTAAATGGTTTTCATAAATAAGAAATTCAGACTGGGATATGTCACTTCATATCTTCGAGATAAAAATAACATTCACTGGTACAAACAATAACTTTTTTGTTAACATCGTACGCAATCATGGATATTACAGTAACCTGTCTTGAAAAATGTGTTTGAGAATAAGCCCAGCGGGTTACTAAATCACCGTTCGAATTTATGAGCAAACATGAATAAACGCATTCAATATTCTTTTTCCGAAAAAAATTTGAGCCAAAATATCTGAATCGATGTGTGGACGCTCTTTCCTACAGATAATCGATAAAAGCCGCGTTTACATAGATGTTTATACGATTGTCGTCTGTGCCCCTTTTTATCCTTTCTTGTTGACTCGGGACATTAAATCACCACTTAATGTATCGAGTTACCAGTCTACTTCGGTAATGGACCTGAGAGCTTTCATCCCTCGCCTTTTTCTGCCATAAATTCAAACTTCGTTTTCATTTTTTTGCAACATTTCGAATAATGGTGGAGAAAATACGGTACGGAGGATGCTGAAGCGTATTCAAAGAGAAACTACTTTTTCTAAAGTACTCATGACTCTGATATTGAAAGCATCACCTCAGTAGAAGCGCGTGAGTAGGGCAATAGATATTACCTCGTATAAAGAAGATAATTAATTGCGGAAACATATCGTTATTGTTGTAAGATTGCAAAGTCTAGTCCTGCTAAGTCTAGTGATTTTGTTCTTCCGCAATTTATAAAAATATTGGCGGGGGAAAAGTAACCCAATGACTTATTGAGGAAAAAAGAAACGCTACAGGGGCTGATGAGCAACCGGAGTACGGAATCACTCAAGTGAAAAATTACGTTTTCTTACCGACTGCAGAATATTGAATTAGAAGAGGGATGATTACGTAAGTAATAAGTAGAACGCTATACGAGGCGAGACAATACATAAAAAAGGTGTGAATAAGGTAAGTTATGAGACTTCAGTTACTCGAGTCAAAGTTTTTTACCGGTATACTTCTTCCTGATATTGCCTACAGTCTAACTTTTAAGCAATAGAACATAAAAAAGTAGCTTATTATTGGCGAAGTCAACCGATGATTTATGAGGA
This sequence comes from Ladona fulva, assembly GCA_000376725.2. Classification (NCBI taxonomy): domain Eukaryota; kingdom Metazoa; phylum Arthropoda; class Insecta; order Odonata; family Libellulidae; genus Ladona; species Ladona fulva. The sequence goes on along the minus strand of KZ308114.1, from coordinate 566,869 downwards.
CTTTTTTATTTTAGAGTTTTTGGTAAAAGGAAGCAGTATTTAAAGGGCGTTTTCTACTATAAAGCGTTATCAAATATGACATTTGATAAAAACACCGCGATAAGATATGACACTATTCGGGAGCGATTTTGGAGAAGGCAGAAATACCAGGGCTACTAGTATTGAAAAATGGCCCCGGAAAAGCCGAAGGCGTGCAATGTTAGAATTTAAGTAAAGAGAGAATCCAGTTATCTTGATTTACGACGCCAGATTTTAGGTTTGAACGGAATTTTTTGGGAGCGATGCCAAGATACCAGTTATATATTTGTTGCCTTTACGAGCAGAAATAAAAACTTGAGTTTCTTCTTACAAGTAGCCTCTGACTAATCGATCACGCCGTTTCACAATGTGAAATACCTCAATGACAAAAACTGAAGAAAAATGTAACGTTCTCTTCAAAAGGCTTCCAGGACCTTGAAAGAACTTAACGTGGTTAATTTTTCTCACATCCAAGCACTTGAAAACGTAGATCAAATAATGTGGTATGAAAGATAATTTTCGGAGGAGTTACTCTTATCATTGCAGCATGACACTAGAAAATATAGTAGCAGCAGGAAATATACTGAAAATTTTCCTTACAAAGGAGAGATGGAAACTCCTGAAGGCTACCTAATTTGCAACTAAATGTATTGAAACCATGTGCCCAGTCCATGGAGCACGTAAAAGAATTTTCAACATCCAACACAAGATAGTCAAATGATTGTTAAAATTATACATTTCTTTAATAATAACACAATAATTAGTTGAATTGATTGCTACTTAATTTCAATCATTAACAATTGAGTGTGAAATATCACCAAAGATTCACGAAGCCTAGTAGTGTACATCAGTAGAGGCTATATCGACGGGAGAATAAATATTGTTTTAAAAGAGTTCGAAAATTTTTTTAATTTTTGAATTGATAATTAATATTAATTATTTTTCTTTGCCTCCTGACTTGACAGCCATGTAAAACTTGTACACGATTTTATTAGCCAAACTTAATTCAAATTTCAGCATGGTTAATAATACAAACAGATGTTTGGGTAAAACAAAAGGGATTACACATATTGTGGAACGGTGAATATTTGGTTTCACAGTTAAATAAAAATGTAACGAAATAAATCCACCAAAGGGAGCTGGAGTTAGTAGTCGTAGCCCATAAGCTACACTTAATGGTATGAATAGCAGCAATTTCAATTGGAGAAACACACAAAGAGAACTCTTAGACCGAAAAAGATGAAAAGAAATCACGAAAAAAGTCATGAGATGGAGAAAATATGCTGTGACGAATTCGAAAATGAGTAAATACGCATCATTCTTTCAACTGCGCTAATGTACTCTTAAATTTCCCTGCTGAAAAGTTTGTCTTTTACCCGTAACAAGGAATGCAATCACGAATACGAAATGAGAGGGATCCGAAAGATTTATTAATGCCTCAGTTCCCAACATTTTTCGTGGGATAATCGATAAAACGTAAATGATATTCCTCCCAGCTCTAGAACGCTTGGCAGCCAAAAGAAAAACCCTCTTGCTATGAGAAACGTGGGAACCCAAGCAGAAAAATACAAATGAGAGCCAGATTTTAAATACGCCTGGCTCTACTCGGAAACCTAACATTGAATCCGCTTTCGAAAAATAATAGACCCTTGAGGGAAAGGAAAAGAGGGAGCGAAGAAAAAATTTCGAAGGCTTCGTGGACCGAAGAAAGGTAGGTACGAGGAAAACTTTCACGTCCGCCTCTGAATGGTTATTGGTATTCCCTCGCTCCTCGCAGCTTCATCCTGTGAGACGTGCACCTGTTCCCCATTCCATCATCACAAGGCGATTTCGCATAAGAGGGAGGAGCAGAAGAACAGGAAGGCCGACAAGACTGGATTCGCGACAACATTACCTCACCTGACGATGCAGCCCAGCCCTAAAACAGAAGACGCTCGTCGGCGCGCACGCTCGTAACGGCAGTGCAAATGGTGTTGGCGAGAAATAAATTGATATACTTAGCCTCTCATTCCGGAATGCGATGTGACATACACGGGAAGATGTCTGAGATGTACACACAGAAATGTACCTATGAGGAAGGTGAGTAGTGAGTTGGTCCCCCATGAAATCTACCATATATTAACTTTATTATGCGCCCAAATGAAGTGCTTTCGCCTTGTGCCACTGTGTACAACACCACTGCAATATTTAGATGGAATAGAAGAGTGATGCGAATACGTAACAAAATCTGAATGAATTATTTTTCACCGAGAAAAGACTGGCTTCTCCTAATGGATTCAGCTAAAATTACATGATAAATGGCGAATGATATCAATTAAGAAGTTTCAGCTACGTAAATAATTTAATGAAACAGATAAAAGAAAAAGAACATTTATTTACACTATATCCAGCAAAAGTCTTCTGTAAAGCTAATTAATTTATTTGGGTGAGTCTGTGTGAAATATTTAACGGTTTACTTTAGCACTTTTCACTAAATACGTTTATAAGGCATTGGTATTTACTGAACAAAAGGCGGGGAAACTGTAGCGTTTTCGGATGTCAGCGAGCCCTTTTCTTTTAGTTTTGAAATAACATAATTTTTCAATCCCCGAAATTCATTCATTCGGTTTCTGACTAGTTTATTACCCCAAGTGATAACAGAATCGAACGCATTCCCCATTACTTTACTCGGCGATTAAAGTCGTTATTCTTCACACCATTTCCATAATGAACTTATTTTATTTCAGAAACGCACAATTCATTTTAATTACGGTTTCTTAAGCGGCCTAACGAAAACGCCTACTCATCCCAAGTAAGCATTCTTTTCAGAAAGATTTATAATCTATTAAGAAAAGACTTGAAAACTAAAAAGAGCAAATCCACAGCACCAATCAGTTCATATGTATCAGTATATGATGGAACTGCACATTTTAGTGGGCTAGAATGAGTATGGTTCAAAGTAATTATTTCTGATTTCCGTTCTTCCAACGCAAACCTTCAAACCAGTGTAACAATACCCCGTTGACTGGCGCTAGTTCTTTTTTATTCCGTATTATATCACAGAGTCACACAGTAGTACCGTATTCTTCTTCATCCTAAAATATATAGAACAAATGCCTTTTGCTTTGATTTACCTTCAGATAGTGGCGAATGGAAAAAATGCTGACTAAAGATTACGAAAAATCTTAGGAGCGTTAAAATATCGAGACAAGCGAACTTTCGAGTTTCATACAAGTTTATCTTTCCAAAAAGGTTAAATGATATCCCCTGATAACTTATTGCAAGATTAAAATCACTGCCTACGTAAGATTCTTAATTCCCCTTTGCCCAAAAGAACACTCTAGTGTCTCTAAATACAACTCTTTCATTAATGACTACTGAATTATTCAGGAGCCAAGTCCCATATCAGAAGAAAGAATGTTATCGTATTTTACAAGAGGAATTCAAAACGAGGATTTAATCTATCCACTTTTTGGTTCACGGCACTGCAAAATGAGTATTGCCGCCTATTTTTCCTTTTTATGCGATGAATTAAACGAAGAAAATACATGAGCATCAGACTTAATTTTAAGCGTGGAGAAGCTCGGAAAGCTACAAAAAAACTTCATAAAAACTAGTCGGAGTTTAAACTGGGTATTCCTACGCCGTTACAAATAAAATAAACTCTATACAATTAAAAATAGGTGCATTTAAGTAAGTCTTAGAATTACTCGAAGTATACTTAAACAGTGCCTACCGAGAGTCAAAAACTAAAGAGATTTTCCGGAGATGGAAAATGAGATAAAGTTGGAAGTTGATTTAAATTCATTAAATTAAAATTTCGACATTAATTCGAAGAATTACATAACATAAATAAGAAAGAGTTGCGCGATCGAAACCTTTCTCGCTTAAAAAAATGCAGCTTTTTCTCTTTGCCTTTGTACGACACGCGAAACAAAAAATCAATCAAAGTAATAACTTGGAGGCGAGGAAGTCGAGCACGACTCAAACATAAGTTCTCGAAAGAAGTGAAAACTAGAGACTCATTCCGCTAAAACAATGAAGGGAACGAACTTAAAAAACTGAAATCTCTCGAGAACGCGAAACGTAAAATCGCTATATTGTCAAAGTTCTTAATTACTTCGCTACAAAGTGCCACGAAAAAGATATAAAATTTCCCAAGGCTTTTATAATCTCGCCGTCTCGACTTCTTTCATAGCAGCCAGCTATGCTGACTTTTGGAAAAACACTGGACATCCATCATGGCTAAGAAGGAGCAGAGATTTCTTGGGAAAACTTTTGCACGGATGACCTAATTGCCAGAATGCCATTACGACTCTCTCGCTAATTAGCGGGAGGTAAATTAGAATGAGGAGAAAGCATACCCTAGTAGGTAAGATTAAGGCGGAGGTGGAATACAGAAGTTAATCTTTAGAGAAGACGGAGCAAACATGATCGCCCAATTATGACAGTTTGCTAAGTAGTTCCGAAGTAAATCTGCAATCAATGCTAATCAACGGGTAGGAGAGCCTTTTCTTTTTCTACCCTAATATCCATTAAAAGCTATTCATCTTGTTTCTATCGCTTCCCTGAATATTCCAAAGGTTCACTTCTATATTTAGGAAGTTTTCATGATTGAATTCGAATGAAATGAGACACGCATGCATAACGATAAAGCTGTTTCTTCCGGGGTAGGAACATATGGCTTCCATGCTTTCTTTTTCTTGCAGGCATTTTTCACTTCTGACACATCCATGAGTCCTTTCGAACATCACTTTTCATCAAACTAAGTAGTCACATTCCTTAAAGATATAAATTTATGACATTCAAACAGCAATATCTCACAATTGTCAGTCATGCTATACCTTAAATGGCACTTACACTATCACCATATACCATATTACATAATTTACCTAGGCTAAGTTCTAAAAATGTTCTCATGGAAAACCAAATGTATGTACCGACGCCGTATGTGTTATCCTTGGTGATATTTTGAAGTGATTTTTTTGGTGTTTACTAATATAAAAATAAGTGATTTACACCACTCTTTCATACAGCATATTTGTCATTGTGTTTCCATGACAGGCTCTCGGATAGCCAAGTGAGCAACGCGTTCGACTTCGGTGAAAGCGGTCCCGGGTTCGATTCCCGGTGGGAGCCTACGTGCGAAATGACCACAGCTGTCGAAGCACTTTGAACAATACGACTACCTGCTTCTGTGGTTTCTTTATGAGCGTATATAAGTTCCATGGATTTTATGATGTACCCGCTTATGTGCATTCCGTTTTCTCTGCAATTTATATCCTTTTCTATTACATTTGTGTTTTATAGTAAAACTTGTTTTGAATAAATTGTATAATATATATGGAACCTGATGACAAGCAGTTAATTCTTAGCAGGACGAAATATAATGAATTAAGACTATTCACCACAATAACTAAATTTATAATACTCATCTGATTGAATAATTCTAATAAATTATAATTTCATTCTATCATAAAAATTTACTCTATCCGTATATCTCGAACAGCATAACACACCTTTCACTATAATGACGCCTTTTCTTTAGTCCATATTAACTGTTATGTCCAAATAACTGATATAATTAATGAGTGAATAATAATTTATTCTACCTATACTTTGATGTCACGCACTCTTCACATAATCCATTACAATTGCAATCACTTTACCCTTCTCCCAGAAAACCCAACTTCCGTTAAAACAATGTAGACGCGAGCTGACTTATTAAAAACGAAATTTTCTCTTTTTTCGATAATAATGTACGCTTCATTAGTGGCCATCTACTGCCTTCCCCTCTCCCACCTGTAATCACGCACTTTTGCATCTCTCCATCTATCCTTTTATTTTTAAAAAGCGATCCGAGCGATTAAGATTGAATTCAAAATCCATAAAATCAATATTCAATTTGAGAAATGTATTAATTTCTCATCAAAATTATGATCTTACATTAGGAAATAAAACGTCTGTTTTATAAACTACAACTGCAATGCCTATCAACGACCGATGATTAATTTCCATTCGCAAAAAGTAACTTCTTACGACATTCCAAATGTTAACCACCTTTCACACAACTTATATTTTAATCTATCTTAACGATTATGACATCAGCTTCTTTATAATTAAGTTTCGATTTTTCGCATCCAGGCCTCTTAAAATGGGATAAAAAGTCACAGAACAAAAATACTCTTATTCCGCAAAATAAACTTGGATAAACTTTGAATACGTAACTAAACAAATGGTACAAAACCAGTAAAAATTAAATTTAGGCACGATTTAGAAACGTTTCCTGCGATAATCTATCTATATACATTAAGCAGAAATTCTGTTTGTATGCATTTTCGTTCGTATACATGTTTGTGTGTTTATCTTAGACTGGAGCCCACACCGTCAGCCCGATTTGAGTCAAACTTTGCACACGTATCCTCTGAGACCAGGAAGAGAGTGCCGTCGCATTTTTATTCACCAATTTTGCTGTGTTCGAACCAAGATCGCTCAGATAGATTTCCATAAAAATACACATGTAATTCATCTTTATCAATAACAGCGTTTATTTCTTTACAAAAATTAAATTAGAATTAATAATAGTAGGTTATCGAGGAAACAATCAAAAGAAGGAAAAAATCAAAGAGAAAAGGATCGAAGAAACTAAATAGAGACTCTTATTTAAGTCGCCGTCGTTTAATATGGTTTTCGATTCAAAATTTCAAGAATTTTAACAAAATAAACGAAAATTTCTAAAATTTTTGGTTATAAACAACCAGTTCCCCTGAAGATCAAGAATCCGATTAATGTATTTTTCTATAAGAATACACGGGAAATTTATGCCCATTTTAAAGTAAGGGTAAGAATTTAGGGTAGACTATTTGATAAAAAAGAGATTATATGTGATACTAGCAACTTAAGTTAAGAACAAGTTGCAGTGACAAATCACAGAAAGAAATAAATAACAATTTAGGAAAGTTTATTAATCAGATCGACTTTTTCAACGGGATTTCATAATCATACTTATGAAGAGACAGAATGTCCTTTTTGTTGAGAGAATCTTTTTTTTGATATGTACCCTGCGAACCGCCTTGCGGCGCGTGGCAGGGGGTGCTCGCATAAATCACGACCCTTCTTCCCTAATCGGTTACTGCCGTATATCGTAGTAGTATATCGAGTAAAAATGACGTAATTCTCATTAGTTACATAGGTCAACTATTTTTTTCACAAGAGTGAAGTGAATCAGAATTAGTATGGTGCTTATCAAATTTTATTTCCCGTTGAGAATCAACGGCCATTTCAACTATTTCAACAACGGCATATTCAACATTTCCGTATTCAGTAATCTTTGAACTAATCTAAAATGAGATTTTTTAGGTTCTCTTCTGTTCAAACAGGATTGCTATATTTAATTTAACTTCTATTTTCCCCGTTGAGAATCAACTATCACTTCAGCTAGTCGACATTTAAGTAATATAGTTTAACTCAATCGTAGAGGATTATCAGACAAACATTTCAGTTTTCCAACACTTTCTCTGAAGAAAAATCAAAAATTTCTCCTCGGCAAAACAAATTTATAGATCTGTATCCGATGCCAAGACATCAATACACGGAACTTCGTGACCTTAGCAGCTCTACTCCGGGTTCAAAGGAAAAAACGGCAAGTCGACGGGCTTGAAAGAAACCGATATAGAGCTCGAAAACAAAACTTCTTTAACGGAGACGATGTATCGGAGGATTCTGCATAGCCATCTGGTGAGGAGGGGAGGAATCCTTCCCCGAAAAGGTCATCCGGAATAAAAAACAAGATATACATCGATTTTTATCGGGGACAGATGTCCGCGAAAACTTCAATAGATAGCACAAAGGCAGAGAGCTAAAATAAATATGAACTTCCCTTCACTTGCCTCAGAACGGCGGCTGAGAGAGTAGAGAAGTCTACCGCTTCGTCTACAATATTTATAAAAATTCCAACCATACACCTGTTCGACTTAAAAGATTACTTTCCCAAAGCAATTTCCATGCCCGGAAAGTTAATTTTTCAGAGGCTGCAGTAACAATGGCAGCTTATTCTTCGAGAATGGAGGTTCGCCTAAATTTTTTAAGTTCTAAAGGAGGTATTATAGCGGCCACAATGGATTCCTCCGCATTTCTTCAAAACTAAAAAAATTCTTCGAGAATGAAAAACTATTGTATCGCTCTTAACGTCTGCTACAATTTTCGGGATTGATTTAAAGGTGATTTTCGACCAACCACACAAAACTTGAAGTTTTACATATCCTCTTAATATTACTATTCAAGTTTCGTCAGTAGCATAGTCAATATCCAAAAAGCTATGATGCTTATGGTCCCGGGAAACTAATTATTTCATCAACACCGACACTATTATAAAATACAATTATAGTTATAAGAAATTGAGAAATTAAAGAAAAACGTTTTGGAATGCTTTTCAGCTTTGCATGTTTAAAAAAAATCGCTGCGAAGATGTTCGTTTCACTCATTACTAACAAATGACTTGAGAATAAATATTTCAATGATGTCAGAGTGAGTATACATTAGCATAAAAATATTCACCAAGTTCGTGATCGAATTGAATAACCTTAGATACGATAATAATTACCATTTTTTTCATTTTAACTCCTTGATCATAAGGAAATACTCAACGGAATGAAATACTTGGCAAGGCTGACACTAAAAATTACTTTTCGGGATTCCAAGGTCCTATGTACAAGCTCCATTGCGACAGAATTTTCCTTTTAGTTTTACCCTTAAGCTTTCTTTAAAAGTTAATAATAGGAAGGATCAAAATTAGTAGTAATTAGTAACGGTAGTAATTTATCATCTAAATATCTCAGACAGCTTTCGTAGAATTATCCAAAATCGTTTACAATTAGGTAGAGATGAACGCAATTTTCTTTCGCCCACCGGCGGGCGAATGAGCTAAGGCAGCTCTGTTCTTAAGGTAATTACATTAGCGCGACCTGTGAAGGTACAAACTCGCCTATCATCTAGACGAGGGTAAACGATTTCTTCCCTTCCAAGGCAAAAAAAGAGCCTCCGTCCTGCCCTCGCCCAACATGACAATCCGCGTCACTCATGAATCCCACTCCATCCCTTTTGTCCCGCCTCTTCAAACACCCTCCTCTCTACGGGACACCTCTTCAAATCCCATTTTTTTTTACACTCCTCCATGACCCACCGTACCCATCCTCCACTTGAATCTCACCAAACGCAATTTCCGGACCTGACTATCCGCCAACTCCCCTCGTCCTTGAACCCTCTTCGTAAAGAAAGGGAGTGACAGTTTGAGACGAATGCGACCGCGGACGGGGAGATGAGAGATGGCGAAGGCAAAGAGAACTAATCCGAGGGGGAAGGGGGATGGGAACGAAGAGCAGTTTCCTGTTGGGAGACAATAGGATGGTCAATAGTAAAGTCCAAATGATGGATTTCCTTTAGAACGCAAAGATCCAATAAAAAAGGTAATGCGAAAATCGAAGGGGGTTCTCCTTTTGAGGGAGAAGAAAGGAAACGAACCAATCCGGAATCGCGAATCATAAAAGCGGGAGGTTTTCATAAGGTCGGAGTAAATCGAATGGTATACGGTTGCGTTTGTGTTCCGAGAGACGCTCTGATGTTAGATCGGAGAGTAAAACACGCGACGGATGACGAGTGTACCTCTCCAGGGAATCATTTCAAGGAATTTTGAGATTGACTTTGAGAAAACCACGTGGTATTTCCACCGTATAAGAATTATTCGTATCAAATAAACTCTTTTAGATTTTACTAGAATGGGCCAAATAATCACTACCAAACATGAAATACTGAACCTCCATAGAGGTTTACCTGGTTTGCCACCAGTAGACCTTTAAGCTAAATTTGTTATACATCTCAGAAAGAAAATATTTCTGCTAAGTCCTAGAAGAAACATGAAGAATGTCTCAGTAAATATAATAGGAGATTTCTTAGGAAATAAAAATTCTGAAAATCCGCAATATTTTGATGGATAAATGTGAGGTACTTTTAGTGAGACTATTTATGGCAGACCTTGAGAATTCGCTGATTTTTTTTCAACTCTTCACCTTTTAAGCATTTGTACTTTTACATTGACCGATATAACTTCAAAGCAACTAACTTATTCAATCTAAAGCACTGCTTCTCAAAGATATGTCCAAGAGCTCTTGCAGTCTACATAATTTCCATAATGATACTAAAACGTTTCACGGTCAAAAAAATCATGTAAACATATAATGAAGTCTCTTAATTTTCCTTTTTACTTTTTAATATCAATCACTAAATATTATTATGGATGGTAACATTTGAGATCAAAAGAGGGAGAAGGATACAAGAAAATCATGGCTTCAAAATACAGGACAAAATTCAAGACCGTGGACAAACGTACAAAAGGAAAATATCTACTTCAATTAGATATATTTCAACTTTAGATCAACTAGGCATGAAAAATGTGGATACTAATATCAGATAAGTACCAGAGGAAGAACAAAACACTCTTCGGTCATTCATCCAATAGATTCAAATCCTGGATTGGGATATTTGCAAGCTCGTCTTCGAAGCATTAATTTACTATTACTACCCTATCTCCAGTCCAAAAAACAAATTAAAGATAATTTTAATAGGTTTGAAAAATAGCGACATGACTGGGACTCGAACCATTTTCTGGGCAGATATTCTAACCACTGATCTGCTATGCTGCGTCTCTTCCACACTGTTATGAGAATGATTTTGCGAGCAAGGCGGCATCCACACAAACTGCAGTCAGATGGTCCTCACAGTCGCAGCCAACTCACAAAGCGGTCTTAAGAGGTGAACCCCCCCAAAGGAACTCCCTCAAGGATGGAGACCTGGGTTCGAGTCCCAGTCATGTCGCTATTTTTCACACCTATTATTCCTTGGGTTTCAGCTAGAGGTGGGAACAATCGAATAAAAACATTCGAATAATTCGATTGTTCGCTTCAATCGAATTATTCGAATAAAGTGTTTCGAAACCGAATAACTTCAATCGAATGATTATATCCGAATAAATTCATTCGATAGTTCAATCCGAATAAATTCATTCGATAGTTCAATCCGAATAAATTCATTCGATAGTTCAATCCGAATAAATTCATTCGATAGTTCAATCCGAATAAATTCATTCGATAGTTCAATCCGAATAAATTCATTCGATAGTTCAATCCGAATAAATTCATTCGATAGTTCAATCCGAATAAATTTATTCGATTGTTCTATCCGAATAAATTCATTCGATAGTTCAATCCGAATAAAATTATTCGATTGTTCAATCCGAATAAAATTATTCGATTGTTCAATCCGAATAAAATTATTCGATTGTTCAATCCGAATAAATTCATTCGAATTTTGTTTCGCTTCTCTTCCACAAGGGGCCACATGGCTATCCGAATGAACTCATTCTTTTTTGTTTGTTTACTCTCCGCGCGGTCAAGAGGAGAGGAGCGTGAGCTCTTGAGGGTTGCATCGTCTAATTCGCTTCAATCGAACTATTCGAATGCAGTGTTTCGAAACCAAATTACTTCAATTGAATGATTCCGGGCTCCCAGATAGCTATGTGGGTTACGCGTTCGATTTCAGTGAAAGTAGTCCCGGGTTCGATTCCCGGTGGGAGTCTACCAATTCCCAAGGTAAAGTGAAAGACGCGATGAAAATTCAATAAACTGCTCGGGTAGTGATCGTATGAGACAATCGAATAATCAAAACATTCGACAAAAATTCCATCGTGTCTTTCAATCGGTTTTCCTCTCTTAATGTGAACCTCTCCTCTTCTTCCCTAATTTCATGATGTATTCGAATCTATTATGGTGTAGGTTTTTGGAATGTTCAATACATGTGAATTAATATATTCAGTTCCGCAATTCCAAATCAAATCTGAGAGGACTGATAAACTATAATTGGCGTCTGCTTCATATGTGTAGACATTTTTTTCATTAATCTCAATTTCCGCGAGATATTTTATCACTCCTTTTCTTATTAAACCTAGGCATAAAAATAGTTTTAGGAAATTCCGGCTAAATTCTGATTCAATGAAACTGATTTGAATTACGAAAATTCCATATAATTTACTTTTTACAACAACGATGAAAAGATATAGATCTTTTAACGATACGATAGATTTAATTTTTAGGTTAACCTGAAATTTCGGAGATGTAAGTTCATTTCATATTTAAATAACATCTAAATTATACCCTAAATGTCTTGAGCTACGTTATTTTTCCGCATTTTTTTCTAATCGCATTTTCATTGATATATTCTCCAGAATTTATTTTCCCCTAATCAGGCTTAATAATATTTCAAATTGTGCAAATGAAGATACATATTGCTTTTACGGAAATGTGAAAATCAAATTTAATTTGGTTTTCCATAGTAAAGTGGAAGAATTATAGGAATTTATTACCCCTGTAAAACCACTGACCCGCAAAACAAATTAATTTATTCGGATGAAAAAAATCGAATACATGCCAAAACAATCGAATAATTATTCGATTATATTTTTCAATCGATTGTCCCATCTCTAGTTTCAGCCACACGGCTTTTCAGTGCTCTCTCATTCACCTTTCCCTGACCTTAAAGATAACTTTACTTTTAGCGGTACTTTCCAGCAATCTTAGTTCTAAGCAACCAAAATATAAATTATTTCACTGTCATCCGATATTCCTTTTTAGAATATTGTGAGACCATTAATATTTTCTCTTTAGATATATAATATTACCTTCCACCGAGTTCAAGGGGCGACAAGACAATTCTTAATAATGGAATTCAGTATGAATATTCAACAAGACCAATGTTTTTAGTGGTGTTCGGTAGTTTTGGGTGTATAAAGAGATACTGAGACGAAAATATGCCGGGAATACTGCCACAGACTAATATCACTTTCAACGTCCTAACTTCGTTAATCCGAAGAAAAACCGATGAAGTTCACCTCCTAATTTCCCCAGCACAATGACGATAAGACCTCGGTTAATCCCATCAGGAGTTTCGCGGAACATCAGACAAGGGCTAAATTGATAAAGCAACTTCAGCTAATGTATGAATCGATTAATGCCACTAAATCGATGCCACTGAGATGAGAACGTGTATACGCTTTCACTGCTGCGGTAGTTGAGCGATTATAAGTTGTCGAAATAAGCTACTTAAATCGAATTTTCATACAAAAATACCACATCGTTCGTTTAGACGTGAAATCAGATTTTGGTCGTAAGATACAACATGCACTTGTTATTTATTTTACACAATGACTTACTTCTCCAGAGTATCTCATGGCTGCCAATATTCCATTTCGATATCAAAAAGAAATCAATGGGACATAATGAAACTACAGAAAGATTGAGGAAAATTTGGACCCACGGAACCTAAGGTACGTGTAACACAATAAAATAAAATTGCAATTGTCAAGTACCCATGATCTCTACTTGAGGACTAAACTTGTTAAGTTCTAAGTAAACTTAACAAGTACTTCGTAACTTCCACCAAATATTTATTCCACGAATGGTTTCGGCCCAAAAGATCCAAGAGACGAAGTACTCGCTAAGTTTATTTAGAACTTTATCATGCCCTTCCACTATATTTGGCCAACGTATATTGATTATATACTAATCTTCTACCTAATCGGTCTTCGTATCTCCAAGCCCGATTTCTTATGCATGCTTTGGTAAACATGAATATTTATAAAAAAACGACAGACAAATTCTTACAAAGTACTGAATTTTTTCCTATAAAACGTCTAAGAGCAAATTTTTCATCTCACATATTACGTCTCAGCTCTCCTTATTCTGAAAGAATGCTTACATTCCAATACAGTCGACTCAAACATACAGCTATATTTTTTTAAATCAGCAATTCAAATCGAATGAATTCTATTGTAAGTATTCTTTCAAAATATGAACTGATGCGTGTTATATAATTGAGATGTTTCCCTCTCTGACCTTCTCAGCGATTTCAAATCTCTACTGCCGAGCTTCTCACAACTCGAAACTGTTGTTGCCCGTAGCTGGAAACGTTCCAAATAATAACATCCACTACCGAAGAAGCCGTATTTTTTAAGAAAGCAATAATGTAAGGAAGACTAGACAGCATCAAAACAACTAAAGCTCGTCAAAAAATATCGACAACCATCGCAAAACCTCATTTGACACGAACGCGAAAGTATAATAATAGATTAAGTGCACATACGTAGAAATCAATTACTTTGAAGAATTCACAAATAAAAATTATAGCTTTAATTGTAAGAATCATAAACTGATGAATTACTAAAAGAAAAATTCCTTCCTTTTTTATTTTATTCCTTCGAAAAATAAATGAAGCTGGAAGGTTGCCTGCTAAGACACGGGGAGTTTTTGGATTCTCCGTTTATTGATGTTCGTTGAAGTTGATGGCATGACTTTTAATTATTTATTTCCCAATGCCCCCACAAACACCCATTTATTGGACAAATACAGTGATGAACTATAACAACGGACGAATACGCATGACCATTCCCTAGCCTGGATTCGAACCCGGAACCTTGGGGTTGGAGCGCTAGCGTGCCAGCACGCTAACCAATCCGCCACCACGGTGTTACTGTTTACAAAATGTTATTAAATACATTAACTATTATCCAAGGCATAACTATCCGTGAGGTAAAAACTAAGGAACGAAAAAAATTATAGAGACTGAAGGAGAGATGGATTTCTTACGGTGAACTTGAATAAAAAGATTAAAAAGTTTGAATAATAAATATATTTGAATAATAATGGTTATAAAATTAAATCACTGAGTTAAAAAAATTGTGATTTTGATGATTTGGGAATATAAAAGGTGGGAAAATCGCAAATCCAAGAATATTGAGCCTACAACGACTTCAAAATAAATTAAGAAGATCAAAATCATATGAATAGTTGAAACAAGGTGCTTCAGACATTAAAAAAGATATAAGAACTGACAGAAAACATAAGGAGACGGGGAGAAGGATACGAAAGACGGCTAAAAGCTGAATAAACTCGCCTTAGATGTGTGAGATAAATATGGAAAGACGTTGAAATCAGCCTACGGGTCACCAACTATTCAGGCATATGATAAAACATATCAAATTAATCTCATCAGAGCTCAAAATAGTAAAATTTTCAGCAACAATAGATTATAAAAAATAAGGTATTGTTGCATTAGAACCTAAGGTAATGCATTTAACTTAAGGCAATGCGTTTTAGCAAAAGATGTCGCAGTAAGTAGTTCCTATAAGTTTTACCTAGAGTAAGCAGGATTTCAGACCAATATTTAGATATGCTAGAATATTTATGCTAACTCTGGGGAACTTGGTAAGCTTTTTCGTGAACGACACAGGTCTTAAAGGGATCTTTTTATATTTTTATAATAAAACAAAGGCCCTATCCAATCCTTTCGTTAGAACTAGTTCAAGTGAGCCTTAAGATTCTTCGGAGAACTGCAAAGTTTCTTCACGCCACCGTGTTGAGATGCTTCCGTGAACTCTTTCTGCAGACAGAAATATGCACACTATTTGAGGGAGCTAAAGGGAGGGAAATAGAGCCATATTTTCAACAAGTACTTTACTGCAGATTGTATAAAGATAAATTTAAAACCAAGTGGTAATCCAGTGGGTTAACGTTTTCCTTATTCATCAGTAAAAAATCGGTGTTACAAAAAAGAAGCATAGAAGATACGATTTAACATTCAATTTCTTGTCCGGCGAACGAGACATTTTTGCGTCTTTTCGATTCTGCTACATTGGAATAGCATTAAAAATCACCAGAGAGTTCTGCCACTACTTTCTATTATGGATCATTTCCGAATGCCAAGAGCCATCTATACATCGTTTGAGTCAATATTGGTCGATATAAAAATAATTAAAAGAGAAAGGTCATTTAGGAAGCGACACTGACTTAATTCTGCATATCATTCGACTAAGTGGTGTCGAGCTTTGCCGATTAATATCTATATATAATCATGCCGAATGGGGATGAGTATCTCAATCCGTCCACCATTAGCTGACAAAATAATAATAATAAAGGAATTTATTCAGGGCGAGACTGAGACTAAAGAGTCTCTTCTTACATCTGACCCTTCGTCATATGAGACAAGAAAAGAGATAGTTTGCAAAAGTACAAAGAAGAAAACTACTTTGTGGATTAAAAAACCTAAGCTAAGAGCTCAGGGAAAAATCTCCACAGCAGGAAAACACCCTCGATAAGGAGGGTGTGAAAAACTTGCGAAACCTACGGAAAGTAGATTAATAGAGTTATAAAAGACATGAAGACAAATCAATAGAAATAAACAAAAAAGAACGAATAACAACACATTAACATTAAAAACCCAAAACAAAAGAGGGAACTAGAGACGGGATGAGGTGACAAGACAAGGTAAGGGTAAAGTTGAGTCCGCCCTTGCTTTCCTGACTGAACTAATATCCTATAAGCGAAAAAATTCCCTGTACTTCAGTGTAACACAATGACCCTAAGTATAATTCGTTTCGTATACTTCAATAAGGAGTCATCAAAATGAATACATCTGTATGCATTATTCACGCAACGCATGATTTCAGCATCATTCATACCTTTCTTATTAAGACTGATTTTGAGACAAAAGTAAACGGAATATAAATTGATATCCGTCCATTGCCAAAAAGCAAGCGAGAAATATTCATCAGTATATGGTGACAGGATCATAACCGATCATTTCCCACCGCAATACCTCCTCATACACGTAAGTTTCACTAACTCTCTCATAAAAATACAGCGAAAATCCTCTTGAAATCCTGCTCAAAATACCGTATCGACACCCATCTAAAAACCGTCTCCCGAGATTCCCATTCAAACTCTCCGTGCGACCTAATTTTAGAAACTCCTACAAAAACGTCTCTCCGGGGCACAAATCCGCCAAGACATCCCTCCGCATTCACTGGGAGCATTCAAAAGCAGAGTGATGTCTTATCTCCCGTGAGGAAGAGTCCATGAATACGAAATGAAGAGCGCCACCTTCCTTACAGGCGATTAAAGCGATCCTGACACACGACGAAATCTTTCGACTTGGCGATCCCGGTTAAGAGTGTGAGCGACTCGGGAGGTTTAACAGTTTCCAAATCTAGAAGGTTCGCCGATCGAGACGAGAAGCGAACGGTTCTTGGAGAAAATTGACTCAGACTCAAGGTTACGCGAGAGAGTGAGAGAGGCCGGAAGTGAAGATGTATACGCTCAATAATTGATCCCGGCGGCTGCAGCTCTGTGGAGCTGGCGCGAAGAGGGTGAAAGATGAGGGCGGAGTTGATGAGCGAACGGATGGATTCCAGTTGCAGCGGCGGCCACGGGGCACGCCGTAAGACGGAGAGGAAATTGCCTCTCGAGCGACGAAGCGATTTCCTAAGATGGTTAAAAATGCACCATATCAATCTGTTCCTGCCGTGTCTACACAGCCTTGAGGCTATTTCCTCGGAATAATTTATCGCTCCAAATGACGACGTTTCGGGATAAAAACTCTTCCCGGAGGACTTTAACTATGAATGTAAATCCCAACAAATTTGCAGAGGAAAATGTCGACGATTTCGGCAAAGCCACGGAAATAAATATGCTGACGAAATAAATAAACATCATCTCCATTCGAGCGAGATTGGGAGTCTAAGATTGAAAGATTTAAGTTTCTACTTCCATCTAACTCAGGGATGCCCAACTCGCGGCTAATGGTCCGCAAACGACTCCTTAAACAAAACCATGCAGCCCAATACTTGACTTTTTCATGAAGGTTTTATACAAAAATCACTGCCTAGAGTATGGATGCTGAACCTCTAGCACGCGTGCCAAAGGTGATAGGCGAAAAATTTCCTTTGCACGTAGAATTCTGACTATCCTTACATCATTACTCACTGAAAAGCTGCAAAGTAAACAAATACGGAATCTGTAAATATTATCAATGATAATTATCGATTATTTACGCAAATTTAAATAACCTAATCCCATTGTCTATATGATAAAATGGTTATTATCAGCATATAACTCCATAGCATTGCACCAGATTTACACGAAGTCCTATATATGTATCGCATATGGCACTCTTGCGACGAAAGGTTCACCATCTCTGGCCTATAGTTTGAATTGGAGAAAACGATTCTTGATGGAATTGTATCCCATCATTTCGAATGGAAAACTCACACTGATGATAATAAAACAAAAACTATTTTTTATTTTCTTATCTTTAACGAGTTATTTATCTTTGAAAATAAAGAAAAATTTATTTTCAACGGCCCTCGCATTATTTAAGGATTTATTGAGGTCAACTGAATATAAGAAAGTCAATAGAATTTAATGAAAATTAAAAAAGGAAGAGAGTATGAAGAGAAACATAAATCCAAAGAAATACAGTTTAGATACCATCTGAATAGTAAGACTACTTGCAAAATCTTAAAAATGAAAGACAACAGAATTCAGATTACAAGAGAGTAAACATGTGATATGGAAATCCTGCTGTTGAAGGCTAGAACCCTAGATTTTAAGATCGACTATTGCGCTCCAAGGTTAGGTTCACTGAGAGCAAAATAACATGTATTTAGTCAAATAACTCAAATAAAAACAAATATTAATAAGTCAAGTCATTTCCAGTATGTATCGCTCCGGTACTAAATATCGAGCTCCCACAACGAAATCGATTCGAGAAAACACAATATTAGATGTAGCAATAGTATTGTAAAAAGCTCTCCGACAGCTGAGGTAATTCCGCACGTGGTTCAAACAGGGAATCGAACCTGGGATAGCTACTACCAAAGGCGAACACCTTATCCATTTCACGAAACATATGATTCTCAATAATTACCTAAAAATCAGAGTTCTTCCACTAAGATAGAAAACAACAGCTAACTTTGAAAAAAAAATTTAGCCATGGCGTAAGAGAGGATGCCAATTATTAATGCCAATTACCAGATGAGAAATGAAACATAAAAAACTTAAGGTCTAACCTTAGCTCTAAAATGAGCAGATCTAGCAGACAACTTACATATTTTACAGTGTTCTTAAACGTAACTTAATATTGTTTTCTCTAACTTGAGCAGACAAAATATACTTGAAAAATTAATGTACTCTTGAAATACATCTACAACTATTCTATAGTAATATATCTGACCAACAAAAATTCTGCGTAAAACCGCTGTAATTACAGACAATATCAGTGAAAAAATAGTTAATACCGTAAAACCTATCGTTAAATCGCCAGCAAGGCATAAAAAGGAATCAAACAAAGATACCGAGAAATCGGTCAAACTTTAAACTCTCGAACATCGTTAGCCTAGAACAGCAGACATATATTTGTCACTCCGATTCCGTCCCGAAGCGGTTTCGGCGAATTAATTCTCGGTCACCCCTACCCACCCCTTAGGGTCCACCCTTGACGGGAGCGTGAAAACGACGGAAGAGTGTCGAGACGAGTGGTGTCCCCGGTCCATTTCGACGGTTTGAACGCCGCCACGCCTCTCTCCGAAATTTTGTCTCGCCCCACTCCCCCTCATTCTGTATCCGGATTGGTCCCGTGGTTAGGGTCGGTCTAGTGCTCTCCAGGAGAGGGATCGATAGGAGGTGATGGAACGAAGGTGGGCGCGGACCATGAATCAATCGCTGCAGAAAGCGAAATGAGCATTTTTTATTTCCTCCCGAGTAGAGAGAGAAAACGAATTAACGTCCGAGTGCCGATATTTTTTACCGGTCTCCGTACGTCGGGAACTTTGTGGAAACCGTCTGGGAAAACGTGGTGCGCAAAGGGTCACGGGGAATACATTAAGACAAAGAAAAATCAATAATGCGCTCCATCAGCGTCCGAAGGGCTGAAAGCGATATCGCTGATGATACATGCCGAAGCGCGGCACGCATTTGGAATGACTATGGATAGCTTTAATCCGCCCCATATCCAACAGTTTTCCGGAGGTAGCTGCCTTAACGGAGACGTACTGCGGCGGTGCGTTCCCGCCCTAGTGTGACGGGGACTGAGTTAGAGAGAGGGAGAAGTAAAGGATGTCTCTGGTGCATCGCGCCATAAACTTTGGTTATTTTCATGACAGAACCGGAAAAATGTAACGTATTTGCGGTCGTTTTGATTGGCATATCCAGAGGGTTTGCCATAACCAGGTAATTTAAATAAAATCTTAAGTTCTCATTCTACACGGTTGAGTCGCATATCTTAGAACCATATGAAAGAATAATTAAAGTTTTGAGAATATTTTATTGATGAGAATTTAAAATAATTCCGAAATCTTTCGTAAATTATTAAAACGAAGAAGGTCACTTTTAGCCACTGTAAAAGAATAGACAATAAACGCAGATCGTAACATTCAAACTTCTAGAAAACGAAAGAAATTTTACCGATCCCTTTGTCTTTTTTATTTATATTTAAACAAAAATTTTATATTTAAATTCAAAATCAATACTTCACGAGGAAACAATAAAAACAAAACAACGATTGGAAACGCCGATTTGGTCATTCGATTCTATGTACACGTTCGGACACTTTCTCACGCCCTCATGCAATTCCCGAGGAAGGCAGGTGTTTCTGTGCATATATTTCACTTTTCAGAATGTTCCACGAAAAGAGAATAAAAATTGAATAGTCATAGAATTTACGTTTTCATTTAAATGTTTAAATAAATTATAATAATTGGAATTTACTTTTCTATTAGATGTCTTGATTTAAGAGTTTCCGTTCTGAGATGAAGATTTCCCTTTTATTAATACATATGAATTCCAAAAATGCTGATGTTTAAGCATAATAAATTCGAAATACAATTGAATATTCGAATAGTTTCATCTGGTGTCTTCACAATATAGGCAACCCCTTGGCTATGTCTTTACGACCAGACAACTCAAACGTTAAGTTGAACCTCATGCTCATATTTCCAACTTGTGTTCAATTAAAAAATTATAATGGCTAACAGATTATTTATGATAAAAAGAACAACTACAGTCATCACGACACAATTATGTAAACACAAATTACGAATTACACATATTTTTATTAACTACTGGGCTAAAAATGCGCAAAACTTTGCATAAAGGTTAATATTATCACGAAATACACTACATTGTAATGCATAAAAAGAAAGAGTTAAAGACACGCCTACAGTAAGCCCCTGAAAACAGCACCTTACGCTTGTATGCAGTATAAATCGCGTTTCAGTGTCAACGAAATGAGGACAATCTCCTTCAAACATCCACCGATTGACCCCAACCCTGCGCAATACACGATCTCACTACTATCTACAATCCTCAAAGGCGAGCATAGAAACGCAAGAATCAAATCCCTTTCCCATCGTGCTCATCCTCTAATTCCTCCGCCAACCCGGTGCCGCATTTAAGTCAGCCATGTGATATGCCCATACACCTGCAGCGCCTCCCCTAGAACTATGGAAATCCGAATAGCACACGCCCTGCCGCGGTCGACTCCACCCCTCCCGTACGAAACAAAACCGAACTTAAACCGCAGCACATTAAAGACGATTACCTGGGATAACGGAGCGCGAAATTGAATGCGGCGATATCTATCGATTCGATAATCGAATCAAATCGATCGGTGGAACTGCAACGAGACGCTAGCAGGAGGTTCCGAAACGTCCCGGGAGCGGATGTGCCGACACTACCCGGAAAGGACGGGTACAAAAGCCGGGAATAGATTTTAAAACAAGAGAGATGAAAGTGGGATGTTGAAAAAGTGTTACACAAGGGTGCCTGGAAGAGAAAAGGAGCGGAGGAGAGAGAGAGAGGATTCTCCCTCCAGGAAACAGAAGTTTGCGGAGCTCGAAATCCGAAAGGGGAACAGGTATTCCAATGGGGCAAACATGAATTCGTAATGGCGCCATGTTTAATAGATGCCCCGTTGCATGGAGACGTCAATGGCGAGCGAGAGAGATGGAGAAAGAGAGCAGGGCATTCCTGGAGGCCATGACGTCACTCTGAAAGCAAGAGTGTGCGTGTGGTCATGCACACGAGTATTGGTGCTATGCGGTGGGTAACACGGCTTGAAAGATACGGGAAGGGAAAGAAGACGATACACAAAAAACTCACGGGTTCCATCCACTTCCCCGACTTCCCTCTCCGAACACATCTGCCTGAGAGTTTATTAATTCCTAAAAATATCCTTGACTTTTCTTACGTCTGTCGCCGCAAAATCCTAAACATTCGAAAACCTTAAACAGTTTTACCTCTGGGCTAAGGAGCATATGTAAATTCCTTATCGAGGTCCAGATACGAATCTTTTGCCTAACGAAGGATTGTTTTCGCGGATTTTCAGAGCCGACTATCTAATATGGATTCGCCTAACGAAAATTTTGGAATATGGCCACGTAAGCATGAGCGCTCTGAGGGAACCACACGTGAATTGGCTGAATGCAGCCAATTTCTCCATGCACATAAAAATTTCGTACACCAGACAATATTTACGTACAATTTACAAACTTTTACGCGTCTAATTTCGGGTAACGAAGGTGATTACCATGCGGATTATCTTCGTTATTAAAGGTATCAAACTACCATTTTAATTCTTAACCTTTTAAAAAATTCTCTGAAATCCTTCACATCATACTAAAAATTATATATTAATTCTTGGGCATTATAATTACTGTTCTTCCAAGATTTTTGATGCCTTATTTTAGAAAATCCTACGGAGGGTTACACGAATGAGAAGGGAAAAGTGAAGGTTCTAGGATAGGTATTGGGAACTTTTTTACATAGGAAGACCATACATGCTATTAGGCCTCATAACAAGTGTTTTGGGTACGCGTTGAACAATCAGGCCGGACTTGGGTGAAGGCATATTATTTCATGTATTCAAATAATGAAACATCCAATCGTATTTAAATTACGTATTTAATTTGACCATGTTTCTCAACGCTAATTAAGGACAGATTGCTGGTTCCCCTGAAGCTAGGCAATATTCCTTTCACTCCCCTCTGGTCAAGATAAGGCGAACAACCCGCTTTTTTGCCACCGAGATAGAAGTAGATCGTGAGCGACGAAATTTAATAATTCATTGTATTTAATTGCCAAAGGGATTAAAGCGGGGTTCCGTTAATGTCCATGCTAATTCCCTTTGTTCTATTTTTCTAAATGATAATGTTATCAAAACTTCGGTAATCAGAGGACCGGTACAAATAATTATTTTCGCTTTGTCTTCGGGGACAAAGACCCAAAAAAGCTGGCACTTCCCGGTGAGATCAAAGGGGTATATATGGTCATCTTAACTTAAGAGACATGCTTTCCGTTTTATTTTCACTCGATCAACAACTCGATGTAATTGAGAAATGATTTAAACATCGGAATTTGCGTCTAGAAGTTAAGTCAAGGTCGCATCGAAGGGCAACGGGCTCGCGAACTCAGTTCAAGGATGTAGAGATGGGTTATCTGCCAGAGGCAGGTATTGCTTAACACGTAAAGCGAAGAAGTATAAAACGAGTCAATAAAAACTAGAAATAGAAGCGTGTACAGGAACTTTCGGGCTTTCCCCACCTCACCATAAGAAGTGCTTACTGAGGATTTACCGGTCAAACCTAGGGTAAGTCAATCTTTGGTCTTTCTCAAAAGCGCAGATAATAGATCCAAATCCGAGCTTTTGAAAGTCTCTCCTCTCTAACGAGAGAGAGAGAGAGATGACCAGAAAATGAGTAAAGCTGGTTCTATTCGCCTAGGGATACGTAATTTCTCGAGCGGTCCGAGAGATAACAGAGGACAACAATGAGGGGAGAAAAAGGTTCAACGGCTGAGACTCAGATAGACTTCCAGTAGATGGGAGTGTTTCAAATGAAAGGGTTCTCAAATAAACACGTCGTTCGTCTGTAAAGGTGTGTGACAGAGGAGGCCTCCATCGCAGTGTCCTTGCGAGAAGTCCGGCGTATGACCTCTTCCTCTCATTAACCCGGAGCGAAACATGGGATGAGTGGGAGGAAAAACAGAAAATACACCAATTGTCGAGTGGATGATTAAAAAGAAGTTGAACGATAAGGGAGAGTTTGGTGGAAAGTGGAGAAAGTACGGGTGAGATTGGAAAGAAGAATGCGAAAAACGGGAAGATACAAAATGAAGGACGATTTTTGAGAGAATAGGAGAGGGAAAAGGGTAGAAAAACATTAGTAAACAGGATGTAAAGTCATAAAACGGAAATCTGGGATTATGACCGACTTCAATATCACAGTGTATCAGTAGTAAACTTAGCGTAGAGTAAAAAGTAACAATAGCTAGAGGTATACAGCACAGTAAATGTCGCTGTTTTGAATCAAATGGAGATTCAGCGAACGAATGCGGATCAGCTAACGATGGAAGTCATGAAAAGTGCTAGGGCATGTATCGAGCACGAAATATTCAGACGTTACTAAACGAAACGTTAGCTTGTTCTTCTTCTTCTCTTGTTTACCAGTAAAATGATGTAATTATTGGAAGTTAGAGTGAATTCAAGAATTTTGAAACAAATGTAATAGTCTTTTGGCAACGAATGCTATTCAAGAGCAAATCATCTTCGTTGGCCTTTTTGACAATTTCTTTTTCGGTTTCCGATAAAATTTTAAACAATCGTACATGGAGACGGAAGTGCCTTTTTGGCAAAGTCGAGAAGCTTGTTCACATACATAATTTTAGTTTACATTTTCAACAATTCCCTGAATTGGAAATAAATTATAAATAAGAGTTATAAATAAATTACACGACAAACATTGTAGTTAAAAAATATTCGAGATAAAATCCGAGATAGGTGTGTTTGTAACAAAGATAGAAGAGAAAATGTACGGCTAAGACTATGAGTGGCCCTTTTAGAAATATCAAATATTTATGAAGGGTAAAAGAGAAATACAGAAAAGGAAATGTATGAAACTGAAAAATTGGACACAAACATTAACTTAAGACCATAAGGAAAGATAAATAAAACATTTCGGTGGAAAACAATGAAACGCGACAATAAAGACAGTAAACAAGTGCTAACTTTTAGATAACTTTAAAATAGCCTTATTCACACGGCATGATTAGAATTAACTGTAAATATTCACTTGCATTTAATATAAAGCGAGAGAAAATAACTAATGGCGAAACACTCGAACTACTTGAATATTATATATTCAATTTAAAAAGTAAAGAGGTAGACGAGAGGCTAAAAAGGGAACTAGAAAATCAAAGACGACTGTAAATAGAAGAAAACACTTATTGAAAATATGTAAGACGTAAAAGGAAAAGAAACATGCAAGCATACTTCTTTTAAATTCGATTGAATATGAAGAAATAGTCAGGGAATGATATAAGCTAAGAAGAAATGAGAGAGTGAAGGGACGGATAGAAACAAAGGCGAGTGAGAAGGGAAAGGATATGCTAATAGGGCAAAAAAGGCTGATTACATGAATGTAAGAGTAGGAAGGAAGAATGCGACAAGGAGGAAAAAGTAAGGAGGGATAAAGTAGGGAGGTATTCAGCTGCCAGTAGAGGTGTACCTGGAAACTGGAACAATCGGGTAAAAGCGATTACCCACGGAGATAGAAAATTTCAATCCTCGAGCGGAAGAGGTTCTTGGAACATTTTGAATCACTATCAATGAATAAGTTAGGCAAGCATCTCATACATTTTCATAAAATGCCTCCACAATGATAGGTTGCAAACCTTAAAATGGCTTCAAGTCCGCTGTTTCCAGAGATATGGGAGATGAAATGGTAAATTAATCTTACGTCCCTATCAGTACGTATTTAGGCCTTTAACTTTCTAACTAGTAGTTACATAAGAAGAGGGAAACAAGGGGAGGGAATAAGAATCACCACAAATGTTCATACCCTCATAGCTGCTATTAGAGGAAGCTTAGAAATTATGTAGAATAAGGGAAGTAAAGAGAGTAATGTTAGAAGTGAAGAACTAGGTAGGTTATATCAGTCATATTCATTGAAATTAAGTGACCAAATTCGGTAAATATCTAAATAAAAAAAGCTAGCTAGACTAGGTCAACTGGGCATGACATTGTTATCTTCAGATAAGTGATTTCTTTAAATATAAGTTGAGTTAAAAAGGATATCAAAATCCAAAGGCACGCATTTGAAACATTTCGTGTGAAAAAACAGATGTGGGTAAAGACGAAGCTCGCACAGCAGAACTGTAAAAAAGTTCAAATAAAGTATGCGAAAGATATATAATGATGTAAAATGTAAAGGTCGGAGAGGGGTAAATGTTTAAAAAGATACAATTAGTATGAATAGGGTCAGAAAAGGTTTCAGTAGTGAAAAGGGAAGAGAGAGAATAGGAAGGGCGACTTTCAATAAAAATAGCAAATATATAACTTCGAAGGTTTAAGATTTCGAGAAAAAATTAATACTTTTGGATATATTTTACTCGGACTCTAACTGTAAGTTATTTACCGCAACATTTCCGAAATCTGGATTCAACACTTCTAACAGTTCGATTGAAAATCATTTTTTTTAATTCACTCCATCATAAATGGAAATACTTTTTTTATTTCTGATATTAGGTCTACAGATTAACCGCGAAGGGAGTAAAAGGGTAGGAATTATATTTATTATTAAATATATTACTTTAAGACAAAATTCTAGTATCACTCGAAAAACTATATTATTTTTAAAATTATATATAACTAGAACATCATAACATAATATTATTTAATTATGTATAATACTATCATACACAATCCTTTTCATGATAATTCAAATTGAAACAAATATTTTTACCGTCTCCCATACTTTTGTGACGAACAATCCTTTATGGAAGCTTCCTAAATTTGAGCTAGATAACCTAGTCGCATTTTCACTCTGTACATAATTAATTTATCCACGGCCTAGCCACTCGTGCGAAAATGCGCGCTTGCACTCAGAAAATAAGATGAATTGCTGAATTGCAAAACGCTTTGGGAACCTTTCATCATCGGTACAAATCCTTCGGACGAAGTGATGAATATAATTCATATAATTCTTCTAATAATGAACGAAATATTTCGAGATTAAAGCTTGCTTCGACGTTATAGGCCAGTAATTTCTAATTCAATTCTGCGAATGAATTAGTGTTCCAATAAAAAGGAATTGTCCAAGTCTCGATTTGGGAATCTGTAGCGAATATTCATTAAGTTGAAAACTAAAAATTAATTAGGATAAAGTTGAGCGAATAAAGAGTGAAGTGCGTCATAAAGATTGAGAACGCTGTGAGTTGCCAAAGTCAGACTTTATTTTGCATTCATCGCCGAGAGTGGAGACGAGTGAACCGTTAGAAAGAAAGAAAAGCGAATGCCATGAGCACTAGACAATAATGCTCGCTCGACGTGCATTCGACACTCGGATAAAAATCACTTCTCCCTCGGAAAATGACTACGAACGTACAACGAGCGCTATTCTTACTGTTATCGCGTAATTGATGTCGGAATACGCTTTGGCGACGAGAAGATTCACGATCCCCTGAAATAGAACTAATTGGGAAATCCGAGATTTCTTCCCGGCCGTCAGAAAATGAGCCGCTGCAGCGCATCGCCTGCTGTTATTTAATTAAAACATCATGAAATTGTCAAAATTAAACTAGCGATGTTCCATCTAAAATGTTCAGATGCTCTTTAGCTAAGCAATGTTATGTTTTTCCCTATACACATACAAACACCGACTTTCATTCTAATCCATTAAATTTTCCCTAGAAATATTAAAAAATTGTTTATCTTTTTTTATCTAAAAATTTAACGAAATTAAACCATTCCTGGAATAACATAATTTTTCAGTTGAAAATTCGACATGCTATAAATGTCCTAATGATATTGGCCTGTTACCACGAAAAATATTTTCGCCCCAGATTTGCGCAGGATGTTCCCCATTAATGAAATACTCCGATTCAAATAACTTTGGAGTGGGAAAGATGTGATATTTTTACACCTCAATGAAAATTACTCAGCGAAACGTTGGATTTTCACGTAAGTCAGAACATATTTCGGTATTAAACTTATTGGAACCTGCCGGAACTATTACACCGATAAAGTTATTTATCGCATACAAAAGGTACGAAAACCTGAGTATTTGAAATACATGTTGGTACTTTATGCACGATCCATTTTGCTTACATAAGCTAAACATAGTAAACTTGACTAAGGAAGTTGCGCACACGTTCTATTGTACTTCGTTTACAGACAGCTTTTAATTACCTAAATAAACCTAATTATCAGTAAGACATGGTCAACATTACACGAAAAATAATAGGAGAAAAAGTTGCAACTCTTTCAACTTTTCAAATTATATCCTTATAAAACTTCATTTGCAACATAAATGCAACTATAAGTTTGAATGTTGGCAGACTCCGTTATTGTCGAACATTAAAAAGGAAAGGAGATGAAAACTTACAAAAAACAAAAATGGTTCACACAAGTGAGAAATTCTCCGCATTCAAAGAAGTCTGCCGATATTTGCCAACAATGGAAAATGGAATAAAACAATGTAACGATTTTAACGCACAACAACTATTATGCGTTTATTATTGCGCGTATAATTACTTACAAGTAATAATCAACTGCCTCTGTTCCTCAGAAAATCATTCAATAAAAACTATTTCCAAATGTTAATTGAATTTTAATTCAATTGAAGCAGAAAGCGGTAAGAAAAAGGGCGAAAGACGACTTTGCACCAAGGAAAACTCAGAAGGACATGAAAAATGATAGGAACGTGACTCGAACCCGGAATCTTACACTCTCCGAGATGATGCTTTAGCCGAATAATAGTCAGACATTCAAACATCCGTTTTAGGAGACTGTGTGTCTAGATAGCGATATTATAAATATAACTACTATAAACGTCTCTAAAACTAAATATTCTGGCCGATGGCAATGGTTTTCCAATCCCAGACTCGATCACCAAAAACGGAGCTCAAACCAACCATGATATTGATCCAAAGACAAGCTCCCATTCCTCTGAATGAAAAATTTCCACACCAAAACTGGGATAAATGGGCCCTATCATCGTCAAACTACATAACCTGAATAATAGCAATGGCGGTGGAACACATTAACCGTTCCGCGTGGAAATGTGGCTGAAGAGAGAACAATAATGGCTTCCAAACACGCGAATGATCATTATAAACCTCGGCGCGGTTTAAATGTGGTTTAAATGCGAGGGCGGAATAGGTGCAGACAGCACTGCAGGGATATGAAAGAGGCAATCACCCCGGGATATATACTCAGCAAACAATGTTGCTTGCTGAAATATCATGAATGTAAAGTACTAATACGATTAATATATTCCTATCTTCACGACATAGAAGCGAGGTAACTTCATTTATTACAATGCAAATACTGCATAACTGCGTAAATTTCTCTGATTATCCCGTATATATATGAATAAGGTCTAAGCGCTATTCCTGAATTCCCAAGGGTAACAGATAACAGGTAAAACCAAAACAGGGCTGTTGTCATGGGATTGTTTACATTTAAAAAAAATTATCGCCGTAATGATGCATTACTTTTTCTTGACTAAATTCACAGGGCAGTCGAATACTCCATACTATGTTATAACAAATTCAAGAAGTCGAATGATTCATACTACATACATATTTCTTCGAAATTAAATGTTTTCTAATATCAGGATACCATGGGATTTAAAAAATGGTATTTAATACCAAAAAATCAATAAACTAAATACAACAGCAACCACCTCGCGGTAAGAACGTTCTTCATAAACCAATCTTTCATTGTTTATACAGTTATCTTGAAGCAAGGCTATACTTATTTTATCCAATAAAATTTCAGCTAGCAATAATTAGCAAATAAACAACATGTAAAGCTTATTTGGCAGTCCGGTAAAGTTTTTTTCTAAATTACTAGCAAGAAACCCCATATTAGGTGAAAAATAGGACGATGAAAAAATTCTCACCGATAAAATCACAGAGAATTTCGCAATAATTCCCATCTACCTGAATGTTGCGATTCATTTAAATAATGACACTGAAATGTAATTATTACAGGATAACCGTACATATTCGCGATTTTTCGGTCAAGTCAAAATGATATTTACTTCCATTTTATTCTGATAATAATGAGAGAAGACAGGAAGAAGAGTAAATAAAAATTTAAACTTATTCCACCATAGAACTAGAAGTATCAATATATCTAATAAAGTTACAATTGATACCATTAAAACTAAAAAAACTGAAAGCACAAGATGTCAGCATGAATACAACATAGAGCCGTTGAAGAAAGAAATTTGAAGAGGTAGCAAACAAATCTTACCTAAGAATTCCAACTTTACTCCATAATGGGGTATGAAGGAAACGGACACAGATGAGGTACTACAGGTGAGTACAAACTAGTTAGAAGCAATCTAAGCGTGGACAGAGATGAAACAAGAGCACTTACCTAGAAAGAAAAAAAAGCATACGATTAGAACAATCATATAAATTGTACAAACACCTCCATATAAAATATTAGCCTTACTAAAACATGATCAATTACATGGATATTATTAAGAATTCACAAAGCAGCTTTCGAGTTGCTTTCTATATTGTATGAAGTATTTATACTACTGCTATACTTATTATATTATATAAACAGCTTTCCATGAACTTGGAAAAATTAAGACACAGCAATTCAAAAGTAGACCTAAAATCACATTCGAAGAGAAAAATCTGAATCATCCTGGAGGAATTATAATTAAAAGCAATACTTTTATATTTCAATCATTAAGCAATGTATACCTATCAGAGTAAGTTATGAGATTTAATCAAGAAATTTCAAGCAAAGAAAAAACTTCAATAACAATTCAGCAAAAATATCAAGTTTTTTTGGATCTGGAAACATAACAGAAGATGCTGGACAATGAATGCCCTAGTTTAAACAATACCTAATTAACCAAAACCGTTAACGTTAAGAACTTAGTGTTAACTCCCTTCGACCTCTCAAACAAGACATCAGATATGGGAGGAAGGAAAATTTTCCCCTATAATCAGAACTTGACGAATCACTTTGTTTTAATCACTGAAGCGGGAATCACTGATCACAGTCTTTGGACTGTGAATAGTGAATTCCCGCTTCAATAATTACCTCCGCTTATCAAAATTTTCTACCCATCTTCTCTTTAGAACGGAGAAACCTTTGCTAAGATTCTAATGGGAAAGATCCAAAGTTAAATCATGCGAAATATATGCCGATTAGTTTCTATAGCGCGAAGCGTAAGAGACAGCGCTGAAAATGTATCACAACCACTTCAATGTGACTTTTAACCAACCCGAGATAACTTAAAGCA
Source organism: Ladona fulva (assembly GCA_000376725.2). Taxonomy (NCBI): domain Eukaryota; kingdom Metazoa; phylum Arthropoda; class Insecta; order Odonata; family Libellulidae; genus Ladona; species Ladona fulva. The sequence goes on along the minus strand of KZ308114.1, from coordinate 535,668 downwards.
ACTAACTAAAATCGTACGAGGTAGGAGAAGATTTTAAATAATTGATAATTCCTTCGTCTTTCCCTTAAATTGAAAGCTCCCACCGTAACCAATTCCCTTTCCCATATCCAAGAAACTTCCGTTTAGGATAATTGCTTCGCAGCGCCAGAATAAGAACTCATCTGACCACGTAGAGGCATGAAGCAGATCGCGCTGTAGCTGACACCATTTCCCTTCCTTTACACGTGGGCCACTTTTTCCCTTACGCTAAAGGTTTGTAGAATAGGATACTGAGAGCACGCCTGTCGAATGATTTCATTCTCGACAGAATCCTAAGTCGTTCTCGCGTTGAAATGAAACTTTACGGGGAGAATAGAATTGAGGAAGTAGATACAGCCCCGTGGAGAATAAAAGGAAAAGAAATAGATTTCCTGACTGAAGAGTTCATAAAGCGTCCATCCCTTCACATTCTGTCGACAGATTACATCTGCTCTAGATACGACGAACGTGAAAATTCGAGTTCCGACTGAAAGAAATTCAATGATGTCATTCGAAGTTTCAACCGTAAGATATTCAATATGATGTCAATGGCGTGGTTCAGGCTCAATTGAAAAACCTTAAATCCATTCCAAACGACTGAAAGTTACAATATTACTACTAATTTTCATACTCGACACGTAGCTTCTATCATTTTGATGAAGAATGTGAGAGTTTCTGAAGATATAAAATCCGAGGATGTTTCTCTACGCTTTCTGCTTGAGTAATCACCACATCTTATTATTACTTGAAATTTTTTATGCTCTGGGAAGTTTCCATAGAGCAACACAAAAAAAACAAGTAATGTAAAATTACCAATATGTATGGAAATACAAAAAACAAACTCGACAGAAATAAAAATACAGAAAATCAAAAGAGCAAAAGAATGCGTAGCAGAAATGCAAAAATCTGTGGAAAATACAAAAATAGCTAAGCAACAAAACAAAAAAACAATATAAGTAAACAGAGAATTTAGAAACCAAAACAGATGATAGGCATACTACTCGAAATACTCATTTTAAACATCAGCAGCTAAGAGATAGTTGAATTACTTATCCTTAAAGATTCGCACCGAGCTGAAATATTTGATAGAGTCAGATAAAGAGTTCCAGAATTTAGAGCCTATCTATCTATCTGGAAGGAATTTGAGAAAATGTTTGATCGAGGGGTAGGAAATGTTAGTTGCTCGGGTCCACTTCCAGTTAATCTATTATTGCTAGAAGATAGCTGTCTTTTGCGAATGAAAAGGGCAGAAATATAGCTGGGCTCCGAATTTTTGAACACCGAGAAAAGCAAAGATCCGAACATGAACTTCCTTCTTCTGATTGGTGTAAGCCACGACAATTTGCAACGAAAATTTTAATGCGATAGTGTGCAGGAGAAGGAAATACCATAACAATAGTTGAGTAATTCCTAATTATAACGAACTAACTGGGTGAACAGAGATACCTATTCATTGAAACCTTACTGAATAAAGGTTTTACGGCCATATCTTGATAAACAAACTGTTTTGAAATTCCCTTTTGATGCAAGATGGACAACTTTCTTTTCACTTAATTGTGAAAAATCTTTCACTTAATTTATCACTGACTGCATGGCTGCGATAATATAATAAGTATAGGAGTATGAGTGATGACGAATGATGGCGTTCATCCTAGTCATAATTTAATGCTACGAAAAGTGCTATTCATGTGGCCACTGCGATGAACCTTTCCACTCATAGCATTCTGGCTCAGTCAGAAAAGTAAAGGCAAACCACCTCCTTCCTCATCCTCTCTAGTTAGCCCCTTTCCCTCTCAAAAGCCATTTTCGATAATGGTGGATGGGATGATAATATTTGGGGGGTAAGGGGTGACTTTACAAATATAAGAATGGCGAACAGTAGCCATAATATACAAATAGCTCACAATTCTTTAAAATTTCTACTTTTACCCTAGGTAAACTACGGACATACTACGGACTTTATGAATTTTAAAATAGCCAAATAAACAACAAGAACATACACTAAGGTACCAAAGTACAAAAGAAGAAAAAAACAATATATTTTATTACACGACAAGCTCTATATTCAATAGTTGGTGTGGAATGATAGATTCTTCGAAATTCGATTCTATTCCTCGAAAAAGTCGAGGCTTTGAAGAAACTAGTTGTAACGTTACACTTTCGTATAGTAGAGCTGGAATCGAATTGGAAAAATGAGCAATCCTGGAAGGCGGAAATTCGAATATTCTTGGAAAGGGGCGAAAATAATGTCAGGATATTCCGCTATCCTAAGGAGATGAAGTTACAGAGTTGATTTCATACCCCCTCCTACCCCTTCGGAAACTCTCTTAGAAAGCATTCCCTCACACTTTTGTAGGCTACTCCAAGCTCTATTGAAGGCCAATATAATCGATGGTAGAGAAATAACAACACCGTCCCGAAGTTCAGGCAATATAACGTAACGAGGGCGACAGGAGGGAAACGTAACAAGAAATCGGTGCGTGTTGCAGAAGAGCGGAAACTCAACGAACTAACACTTCCAAGGCGATAATGAGGAAGTCGGGTCGGAGGATGAGGTGAGGAAGATTCGACAAGCTCGGTAACGAGAATGAGTCTTGAAAAAGATAAGTAAGTCTAAACAAGATCTTAGTTAAAACTTTGAGCACAAACCTGAAAAAATATATTTTATACGAACGAAGATTTCATTCAATGTTTTTTTTGTGAATATGGATACGGTAACAGAATTTTTTGGTGAATACCTGCTTATACGAGCGTTAAAAAAGAAAGAACGGTTCCGATACCGTAGATTTTTGCTCATTGCTTAAAGATTGTAGTATTTTAACAGCGTTTTGCGATTTGGGACCTCTATGTAACGAATGTCTATTTCTAATCTAAAATTAAATATCTATCTCATCGCAGGAATGCTTTCAACATTCTAAAAATTCTCTAACTTCAGCACTCTTTAAGTCAGCCCTCTTAAAAATTTCCCTCAAAATCTTACCAACCATATCATTCAAAATTCGCTTGTTATTGATAGCTAGTAAATCGTTACTCTTCAGCCACGCAGGAAGCGGCTTATTCGATTAAAAATCAATACTAATCTTGATTTAAAGTCGATTATTTTAGAAAATATTAATATAAAGAATAAAAATCAGAGATATACTAATTAAGTTGTAATGATTGCGGCGCTATTTACATCGGTCAAACAAAAAGGAATTTATACACCAGAACTAAAGAACACTATCTATTCAAACTATCTTTCCAAAACAATTCCCATGCCTCACACTTTGCCAAACACTTACTCGAAGAAAAACATTCAAATTTTTCGACCACCCTCCTCCATTGTCAGTCAAAGGGGGGTAAATTGAACTACCTGGAACAACTTGAGATGATACAACACAAACAACATAATTACACTCTCACGAACATACATCTCTACCCTTACCACTCCCCGCTGCTGTCGACCGTTGGTCTCCTTCCGCCCCTAACTCCCCCTAATACACCCGCCTCTTCTTCCATTTGATGACCTAGCCCCACCCTCCACTCCTATTGGCTCTAGTTGCGTATATATTCCTTGTTTTACTTCCATTACTCACCTGATGATGAACTAACTCTGTTCGAAACCGGTCGTGAAAATAAATATACTCCTGTGGAATTTTACATAGTAAATTTTATTTTCCCAGTAAAGTTTATTAGTTATGCTAGCNCGCTGCAGCGCATGCTAAGTTATTCCATATCCTGATTCCCTGAGAAGGAGAAGTTTTCAATCTCCGCATGAAAAGTCATCCGTTCACGAAAAGTGGAAATTCATGGCGTGCGGAAAAGGAATTAACCAATAACGATGATTATTGTCGAGAAGTATGGCAGCACTGACGTCCTGAAACCGGCCATGAAATATTTTACCGGCAAGCGCGCAAAAACCAAAAGCAAGAAAGCGAGCATTGAATAGAAAAAAACCCTCTCGAGAAAAAACTAGAAAAATATTTTAAGACGTCACCTGTGTAGTACCTTAGCGCGATAAGTTCCTTCCGTGCCATTTACCTATTCACGACGGAGTACTTCGTAGAAAACTCTAGAATCGGCTCATGTTACACTTTATCGTTCCACGTTCTTAATCCCGCATTCCACCTTAGATAACTTGACATACGTTTCCCAGCCGACATTATTCCGTTTGTTTGCACCCACACCTTTTTCAAGCGTACGATACTGTACGATACGATAAGCGTACGATGTACGATACGTAAATCCATAAGAACGTGATCCAAGTCAAGAACACATGGACGGAAACAAGAAATTCGTTTCCCAATTTTTTACTTACTCGAGTTACTGGTTCTTTTCGAAAAAGTTCGGCAAAATCAACCTCGGTAGAGTTTATTGATAGCTGGGAAAGGAAATACTTCTGCGCGCTAGATCTTTTGAGTATGAATACTAGAGTTCATTGGATTACGTGTTATCCTAGCGGAAATATTCTCCTGAAAATTAAAAATGCGATTGAAAACAATGCTGCCTTTTTCTTAAACCATTCCCATTTTCCGAACAGAACCATACCCATCGCCCATACAGCTAACACCTAATCTCAACATCGAAAGAAAGCTAAAACAAGATCAATGACACGAGCAAGCGCCTAAAACGAAGTCTGTCTCAAAATTTCTCTTCATCGCCCTCTTCCGACGACTTCCAGGAATAAAAATGATCTTTTTTTACTCGTGCGCCGGGAAGCCATAGTAAAAAAACAGAGGGGCGGAATGCGTATTTTTTACGGGAAGGAACTAAGACACAGCCAGCGATTCATTCTCGATCTTCGGCCCCGAAAAGATGGGAAAGACAGAAAATTGAGGCGAAATAAAAAAGGAAGGAAGCGGACGGACGATAAAAGTAATTCCGCCTCGTGCACGCTTCGGTTCGCAGGAACTCCACGGGAAACCTTGCGGGCGGCCGAGGGTCGGGCGTCGAATGCTGATGAGAGAATAATGAAAGGCCCTGGGAAAATCTCACTCCGGTCGACTCATCAATTGTAGCGGAAAGCGAAGAGAGACGCGGGAGAGGTCGCGAGGGAAGGGCACGGACGGAGAATCCACAACAGGAGAGATAATAGTCCGGCGAGCGAATGAGTCCTGGCGCGTTAAAGCAAAGAGATACGAAAAAGGGTCCAACGGTGTGGGCGGGTGGAAGGGGGCCGCTCCCGCTACCGTGTCGCCGAAGGAAAGAGGTGTCGAGCCGAGGGAAGAATTCCGAAACGAAAGAGGAAGGAATGGGGACGGGAAAATATTAAACGCCCGCACGAATGAAGACGATGAAAAAATGAAATATTTACCCTGAGAAAATTGAAAACGTTTTGCTTCTTTTTTATACATCCGGGCTTCACTTACACGAAGAGGCTACGATGTATCTGAGGTGGCTGAAAATCAGGCGAGCGTGGAGAACGAGGCGGGGCTGAAAATTATTACCTGAGATGACTGATATCGTGTCTTTCAAAGTTGGAGGGATATTAAAATTGCATGTTTTGATGAGAGATGGATTGAGAGATGGAGTTTTCTGGGACCAATTTTAAAGTTATAGATTTTGTGACGGACGAAAAGAAGCCGTAGATAAGTTACGAAATAACTTTTTATGGAAATTTACCAGAGGAATCTTCCTTAAACAGTTATAAAATCTACCGTTATAAGGTCTACAAACGTGCGCGTACTTCAGGATTCATAACGGATCTCGTGAAGGGTAAGTGGAAACTTTTAAGAGCCAATATTCTCAACTTAAACCAAATTTCTATATCTTCACTGTACTGTACTCTTCCTTAATCCTAATATCATGATGCAGATATTAATTAGAAATTGCATGCCTCAAAAGATTCAGATCGTAATTTGGGAAGATCTTAAGTCTGGAATTGTCTTTACATAACACGCCGGAACAGGTAAATAAAAAAACAATCATAAAAGATATTCGTTATTTAGTAAAACAAAATAATCACAAATGTGTTGATAATTTAACTCAAACAGGAGTTTTGTACGAATAAACGACAAAATAATATCTCTGGTAATTATCTTAAACTCCTGAAGCAATCCTTTACTTCCGATTATTTTAATTTTTAAACATTGTATGAAGGAAAATATAAAAAATAAATACGCTTGAAAAGCTAATTTCCAGTTCATTTCGTTTATATTTAATTGCGAGTTTAGGCCTTACCCACTTTTAAAGGCAAATATTTTAAACGGGAATGAAAAAATGTTCAAGGAAGATAACAAAGAGAACGAAATTGTCGAATATATGTAAATTAAATAAAGTTTTTCTAAGTTTTGCCAAGTTATGTTTCTTTCCTTGGCGTTAAACTTGGCGAATAAACAAACTGTGACACGAAAATGAAAAATTAATTTAAAAAATTTCGATTTTTTTAAGCCGCGCTGCAGCGCATGCTAAGATATTCCATATCCTGATTCCCTGAGANGAACGTTCTTCATAAACCAATCTTTCATTGTTTATACAGTTATCTTGAAGCAAGGCTATACTTATTTTATCCAATAAAATTTCAGCTAGCAATAATTAGCAAATAAACAACATGTAAAGCTTATTTGGCAGTCCGGTAAAGTTTTTTTCTAAATTACTAGCAAGAAACCCCATATTAGGTGAAAAATAGGACGATGAAAAAATTCTCACCGATAAAATCACAGAGAATTTCGCAATAATTCCCATCTACCTGAATGTTGCGATTCATTTAAATAATGACACTGAAATGTAATTATTACAGGATAACCGTACATATTCGCGATTTTTCGGTCAAGTCAAAATGATATTTACTTCCATTTTATTCTGATAATAATGAGAGAAGACAGGAAGAAGAGTAAATAAAAATTTAAACTTATTCCACCATAGAACTAGAAGTATCAATATGTCTAATAAAGTTACAATTGATACCATTAAAACTAAAAAAACTGAAAGCACAAGATGTCAGCATGAATACAACATAGAGCCGTTGAAGAAAGAAATTTGAAGAGGTAGCAAACAAATCTTACCTAAGAATTCCAACTTTACTCCATAATGGGGTATGAAGGAAACGGACACAGATGAGGTACTACAGGTGAGTACAAACTAGTTAGAAGCAATCTAAGCGTGGACAGAGATGAAACAAGAGCACTTACCTAGAAAGAAAAAAAAGCATACGATTAGAACAATCATATAAATTGTACAAACACCTCCATATAAAATATTAGCCTTACTAAAACATGATCAATTACATGGATATTATTAAGAATTCACAAAGCAGCTTTCGAGTTGCTTTCTATATTGTATGAAGTATTTATACTACTGCTATACTTATTATATTATATAAACAGCTTTCCATGAACTTGGAAAAATTAAGACACAGCAATTCAAAAGTAGACCTAAAATCACATTCGAAGAGAAAAATCTGAATAATCCTGGAGGAATTATAATTAAAAGCAATACTTTTATATTTCAATCATTAAGCAATGTATACCTATCAGAGTAAGTTATGAGATTTAATCAAGAAATTTCAAGCAAAGAAAAAACTTCAATAACAATTCAGCAAAAATATCAAGTTTTTTTTGGAGCTGGAAACATAACAGAAGATGCTGGGCAATGAATGCCCTAGTTTAAACAATACCTAATTAACCAAAACCGTTAACGTTAAGAACTTAGTGTTAACTCCCTTCGACCTCTCAAACAAGACATCAGATATGGGAGGAAGGAAAATTTTCCCCTATAATCAGAACTTGACGAATCACTTTGTTTTAATCACTGAAGCGGGAATCACTGATCACAGTCTTTGGACTGTGAATAGTGAATTCCCGCTTCAATAATTACCTCCGCTTATCAAAATTTTCTACCCATCTTCTCTTTAGAACGGAGAAACCTTTGCTAAGATTCTAATGGGAAAGATCCAAAGTTAAATCATGCGAAATATATGCCGATTAGTTTCTATAGCGCGAAGCGTAATAGAGACAGCGCTGAAAATGTATCACAACCACTTCAATGTGACTTTTAACCAACCCGAGATAACTTAAAGCAACTAACTAAAATCGTACGAGGTAGGAGAAGATTTTAAATAATTGATAATTCCTTCGTCTTTCCCTTAAATTGAAAGCTCCCACCGTAACCAATTCCCTTTCCCATATCCAAGAAACTTCCGTTTAGGATAATTGCTTCGCAGCGCCAGAATAAGAACTCATCTGGCCACGTAGAGGCATGAAGCAGATCGCGCTGTAGCTGACACCATTTCCCTTCCTTTACACGTGGGCCACTTTTTCCCTTACGCTAAAGGTTTGTAGAATAGGATACTGAGAGCACGCCTGTCGAATGATTTCATTCTCGACAGAATCCTAAGTCGTTCTCGCGTTGAAATGAAACTTTACGGGGAGAATAGAATTGAGGAAGTAGATACAGCCCCGTGGAGAATAAAAGGAAAAGAAATAGATTTCCTGACTGAAGAGTTCATAAAGCGTCCATCCCTTCACATTCTATCGACAGATTACATCTGCTCTAGATACGACGAACGTGAAAATTCGAGTTCCGACTGAAAGAAATTCAATGATGTCATTCGAAGTTTCAACCGTAAGATATTCAATATGATGTCAATGGCGTGGTTCAGGCTCAATTGAAAAACCTTAAATCCATTCCAAACGACTGAAAGTTACAATATTACTACTAATTTTCATACTCGACACGTAGCTTCTATCATTTTGATGAAGAATGTGAGAGTTTCTGAAGATATAAAATCCGAGGATGTTTCTCTACGCTTTCTGCTTGAGTAATCACCACATCTTATTATTACTTGAAATTTTTTATGCTCTGGGAAGTTTCCATAGAGCAACACAAAAAAAACAAGTAATGTAAAATTACAAAAAGGCACCCGGAATTTTGGTCCGCGGAGATTTGGTCCGCTACGATTTGGTCCGCTACGTTTTAAACGTATTTCTGCTTATCTCCGCGGACCAAAATTCCGGGTGCCGTAATTTCTTATGCTCTGGGAAGTTCCCATAGAGCAACACAAAAAAAACAAATAATGTAAAAGTACAAAAAGGCACCCGGAATTTTGGTCCGCGGAGATTTGGTCCGCTACGATTTGGTCCGCTACGTTTTGGTCCCACGACAATTTGGTCCCGCGACGATTTGGTCCGCGGCGGCTGGGTGCTACGATGACTTAGTAACGACACGCGATAAATTGGTTGTTGGGCAAGACTGAGATTTCTCGTAATTAATTGTTATTTTCGTTGCTGGACAGAATGTAATAGTTTTGTTAGTATTTAACCTTTTGTTAAACAATAATTAGAAGTATGCCTTACTAGAATCGGAGCGTGCAATAGGGGAGGATAACAGTTATCCGGACGTAAAAATATGACAAAAGTATTGTTTATGTATAAATTAAAGTCTTTGATACGCAAGGAATACGCATC
>KZ308114.1:415690-524363 GCA_000376725.2 Ladona fulva | reverse complement strand
TATACAAATTAAGTTGTAATGATTGCGGCGCTATTTACATCGGTCAAACAAAAAGGAATTTATACACCAGAACTAAAGAACACTATCTATTCAAACTATCTTTCCAAAACAATTCCCATGCCTCACACTTTGCCAAACACTTACTCGAAGAAAAACATTCAAATTTTTCGACCACCCTCCTCCATTGTCAGTCAAAGGGGGGTAAATTGAACTACCTGGAACAACTTGAGATGATACAACACAAACAACATAATTACACTCTCACGAACATACATCTCTACCCTTACCACTCCCCGCTGCTGTCGACCGTTGGTCTCCTTTCGCCCCTAACTCCCCCTAATACACCCGCCTCTTCTTCCATTTGATGACCTAGCCCCACCCTCCACTCCTATTGGCTCTAGTTGCGTATATATTCCTTGTTTTACTTCCATTACTCACCTGATGATGAACTAACTCTGTTCGAAACCGGTCGTGAAAATAAATATACTCCTGTGGAATTTTACATAGTAAATTTTATTTTCCCAGTAAAGTTTATTAGTTATGCTAGCAGTCGATCTCCATAGCTGTCACAAGTATATCTACCAGCTATCTCAATAGAATTTCATTTATTAGATATAAATTTCAATTTAACTTTAATTTAGAGTATTAATCTGAGATTGAGAGGAGACAAAGAAAAGCATAGCTTCGGAAGATAACTGGATGACTAGCAAATATTGGTGTGAAGATGCAATGCAGTGCAGTCTTCAGTTGAAAATTTTTGTAGAAATTCAGTTTAATTTTTTTATCATACTTGCTTTGTATGGTTACAGTAAAGCATCAGCTCCTTCAGACAGATAGTCATTACTAAATTTATTTCAAAATAACTGTCTTTGAAAACAGAACTACTAGGAATAAAAACTTTTGAACTCGCGTTTTCATTGCCTGCCAGTAATATGAAAGTTGTCCCCATGATATCTCCAACTTCCAATAACACTTCCTCTTGACATACGTAACTGAGAAAATAGGCTGTAATCCATCAATTGCAATCATAAAACAGCTCTCTCTTTCTGTTTACCTTATCAATACATAAAAAACCCATTATTTTACGCTTTATCCCTTAAGATAACTGAAAAAAAGGCTCCCGGATAGCCAAGTGGGCAACGAGTTCGACTTCGGTGAAAGCGGTCCAGGGTTAGATTCCCAGTGCGGTGTGGAACCTACGAGCGAAATGACCTAAGCAGTCGAAGCACTGTTAACAATAAAATACAGATAACCGAAAAATATTTTTTTCGCCCTCAGTTAATATCGAGCAACAAATGTGAAAGAAAACTTAAACCATTCCCATTTTGCGAAAAGAACCATACCTTCGCCATCGCAGGGGTATGGTTCTTTTCCATACAACTAACACCTAATCTCAACACCGAAAGAAAACTAAAACAAGAACAATGACACGAGCAAGCGCCTAAAACGAAGTCCATCTCAAAATTTCTCTTCACCGCCCTCTTCCGACGACTTCCAGGAATAAAAATGATCTTTTTTTACTCGTGCGCCGGGAAGCCATAGTAAAAAAACAGAGGGGCGGAATGCGTATTTTTTACGGGAAGGAACTAAGACACAGCCAGCGATTCATTCTCGATCTTCGGCCCCGAAAAGATGGGAAAGACAGAAAATTGAGGCGAAATAAAAAAGGAAGGAAGCGGACGGACGATAAAAGTAATTCCGCCTCGTGCACGCTTCGGTTCGCAGGAACTCCACGGGAAACCTTGCGGGCGGCCGAGGGTCGGGCGTCGAATGCTGATGAGAGAATAATGAAAGGCCCTGGGAAAATCTCACTCCGGTCGACTCATCAATTGTAGCGGAAAGCGAAGAGAGACGCGGGAGAGGTCGCGAGGGAAGGGCACGGACGGAGAATCCACAACAGGAGAGATAATAGTCCGGCGAGCGAATGAGTCCTGGCGCGTTAAAGCAAAGAGATACGAAAAAGGGTCCAACGGTGTGGGCGGGTGGAAGGGGGCCGCTCCCGCTACCGTGTCGCCGAAGGAAAGAGGTGTCGAGCCGAGGGAAGAATTCCGAAACGAAAGAGGAAGGAATGGGGACGGGAAAATATTAAACGCCCGCACGAATGAAGACGATGAAAAAATGAAATATTTACCCTGAGAAAATTGAAAACGTTTTGCTTCTTTTTTATACATCCGGGCTTCACTTACACGAAGAGGCTACGATGTATCTGAGGTGGCTGAAAATCAGGCGAGCGTGGAGAACGAGGCGGGGCTGAAAATTATTACCTGAGATGACTGATATCGTGTCTTTCAAAGTTGGAGGGATATTAAAATTGCATGTTTTGATGAGAGATGGATTGAGAGATGGAGTTTTCTGGGACCAATTTTAAAGTTATAGATTTTGTGACGGACGAAAAGAAGCCGTAGATAAGTTACGAAATAACTTTTTATGGAAATTTACCAGAGGAATCTTCCTTAAACAGTTACAAAATCTACCGTTATAAGGTCTACAAACGTGCGCGTACTTCAGGATTCATAACGGATCTCGTGAAGGGTAAGTGGAAACTTTTAAGAGCCAATATTCTCAACTTAAACCAAATTTCTATATCTTCACTGTACTGTACTCTTCCTTAATCCTAATATCATGATGCAGATATTAATTAGAAATTGCATGCCTCAAAAGATTCAGATCGTAATTTGGGAAGATCTTAAGTCTGGAATTGTCTTTACATAACACGCCGGAACAGGTAAATAAAAAAACAATCATAAAAGATATTCGTTATTTAGTAAAACAAAATAATCACAAATGTGTTGATAATTTAACTCAAACAGGAGTTTTGTACGAATAAACGACAAAATAATATCTCTGGTAATTATCTTAAACTCCTGAAGCAATCCTTTACTTCCGATTATTTTAATTTTTAAACATTGTATGAAGGAAAATATAAAAAATAAATACGCTTGAAAAGCTAATTTCCAGTTCATTTCGTTTATATTTAATTGCGAGTTTAGGCCTTACCCACTTTTAAAGGCAAATATTTTAAACGGGAATGAAAAAATGTTCAAGGAATATAACAAAGAGAACGAAATTGTCGAATATATGTAAATTAAATAAAGTTTTTCTAAGTTTTGCCAAGTTATGTTTCTTTCCTTGGCGTTAAACTTGGCGAATAAACAAACTGTGACACGAAAATGAAAAATTAATTTAAAAAATTTCGATTTTTTTTAAGCCGCGCTGCAGCGCATGCTAAGATATTCCATATCCTGATTCCCTGAGAAGGAGAAGTTTTCAATCTCCGCATGAAAAGTCATCCGTTCACGAAAAGTGGAAATTCATGGCGTGCGGAAAAGGAATTAACCAATAACGATGATTATTGTCGAGAAGTATGGCAGCACTGACGTCCTGAAACCGGCCATGAAATATTTTACCGGCAAGCGCGCAAAAACCAAAAGCAAGAAAGCGAGCATTGAATAGAAAAAAACCCTCTCGAGAAAAAACTAGAAAAATATTTTAAGACGTCACCTGTGTAGTACCTTAGCGCGATAAGTTCCTTCCGTGCCATTTACCTATTCACGACGGAGTACTTCGTAGAAAACTCTAGAATCGGCTCATGTTACACTTTATCGTTCCACGTTCTTAATCCCGCATTCCACCTTAGATAACTTGACATACGTTTCCCAGCCGACATTATTCCGTTTGTTTGCACCCACACCTTTTTCAAGCGTACGATACTGTACGATACGATAAGCGTACGATGTACGATACGTAAATCCATAAGAACGTGATCCAAGTCAAGAACACATGGACGGAAACAAGAAATTCGTTTCCCAATTTTTTACTTACTCGAGTTACTGGTTCTTTTCGAAAAAGTTCGGCAAAATCAACCTCGGTAGAGTTTATTGATAGCTGGGAAAGGAAATACTTCTGCGCGCTAGATCTTTTGAGTATGAATACTAGAGTTCATTGGATTACGTGTTATCCTAGCGGAAATATTCTCCTGAAAATTAAAAATGCGATTGAAAACAATGCTGCCTTTTTGGTCTTCAATTAGACTTTGTTACCATTAGACTTGTCTTCAATTTCCATCATGTTTTGTTAAGCTTTGTACCTTTGCTAAACTTAAATGGAAAATTGATTCCTAGCAAAGCAATCTGATGTTGAAAATAAAAAAATATTCTCATTCTTATATATGCGTTTATCCTATACTGATAAGAAAAGTTCCCTAGATTCCAAAGGTATCTTTGAAACTAAGTTAACTTCCGTCTAATCAATATTTAAAAATTAAGACTTTCTAAACTACCTCAAAAGAGAAATGAACGATTTACGAATGAAATGCAAGACCAAAAGAATAACATTCAATCTTCGTGAAAGTAAGCAAAAAACACTGTAAAAAATAGTAAACTTGTTGTAAACTTGAAACTGGCGCCAAATAAATGCCCTCGCTCCATCCGAGGAACAATATCTTACAACGCATGTGTAACTCAATCTTTCCTGTTCTTTAATTAATCGTAAGTTAAAATAATTACACAAGACAAAGCTAAACATTACAAAATACTCAGAATCGCTGAATATGGATAACTTAATACTTTTACTCCACCATTATTCTTTAGCTTAATTCCAAATATAGCTTAAAGCGTGGTCGACTTTCTTCTCTCGTTCTCGTAAACTTTCACCGCGACTATAACCAAAGGTGGAATAAATGTTTGTATTCAATTAATTGTGCACTTCACAACAATTCGTGGAATTCTATGAAGAAAAAACGCTGACCCATTGCTTCGATTTGCAATTAAATCAGATAAATGTTTGTATACAATTCTTAGCGTTAATGTTTAAATTTCCACCCGGGAGATAAATTCACTGAAAATCATATATTATAAAGAAATTAAATTAATAATTTTAATTTTCAAACGCCTTTCACCAAAAGCAATATTACTAAAGAAACACAATTGTTGCGTGCAAGCAACAGGAAAAATACTAGAAAATGTCAAACAAAATATCCATCCATTATCACGGAGAGCGTCTGAGCGAATACCTATCTTCAGTTCACAGCAAGACTTATCCCATCCGATTTCGCTTAAACTTCCGTAAAGACTGAGGAAATGCTCAGCTGCGTTAGTAAGCCGTAAACATTCCAATTCATAGATAACCCGAGGACGTAAACTTTATAGCAATACTGTAGCCTTTTCTCCATCCGTGAGATGTGGAAATATTTGGCCCTTGATGGAAAGAATACGTTTGGAGATGATCGCTCTAGCATCCATATCGTCACGTCTTTTATAAAAGGATTTCTTTTGCACACCAAGAGCGACTCCTCAAGTCCCTTCGATCGCCAGCTTTTACTCTTACGGCGTATCTCTGTAGAAAATTCGTTTAGACGGGAGAACGAACGGGAAAAAATTAACTGCGCGTGGAGGATAAAGTTAAGAGTAGAACGTTCGTACTTGAGAGAAGGAGAAAATATATATGTACACGAAAAGAGATAAAAAAATTGGACCAACAGGAATAAATATATATTATTTTATTTAAACTGTATGGATTATACTTGGAAAGCATCCTTTCTTTACTCATAAACAAGAATTAAAACATCAAATGTGGGCGAAAATAAGTGAATAGGAATAGTAACGTTCTTATTACAAGAAATATCCGAGTAGAATAAGTAATAAGCACACGGGACACATTGAAATTTATAGCGGAATATATTCTACCCACGTTTAGTTGTTTGGGGTTCCCTGAACTAAAATTGATAGTTTGAGATAAACTGTGGACCAAAGAGTTGCAAAAATCACCTTGAAAACTGCTCAGTTACAATGACTGAGCAGAAATACAGAGCCTTCGTATTAAGTTCTGTTCGCAGTTATTCGCGAAAATACGAAATGGTGACCGACCTCCAAATTCTTGTTTTGAAGCATCATCGAAAAAGAAGCGCACCATTGGCATCTTTTCAATTTTTCAAACGCGTTATTTTTACTCTCTCCGTCGCATCCTCGCAATTTATCATTTCATAAAAATTACCAATAAGGACGATTTTCGAGCAGACGGTCTTAAGAAATCATTCCATATCTGATACATTTCGGTAATGTAGATGACCATGCATTCCTCAACTCAACCCATTACCAGCCCACTTATAGCAGAGTTGTGAATTAAATTAACAGTCTCAGACCTCACATCACTCAAAAACACAGAGTGAACCTGATGGAGATGTAAGCCAAATATTCCATAAGTTTTTCCTCGTCCAAGGTCATACATACGTTCTTTCAAATGCTCCGAAAAGACAAACATTACACAAATACTTGTTCATTTAACATAGAACATTTGTATCGGAATGTATCCCTTTATACAGAATTTTCTTTTTATTTTATAAACAAGTTCTATCCTAAAGATATTAATACATATACCCTCTTCTGTTATCAAACAAATCCTTAACAAATAAAGAACTAACCCATCTTACAAACATGTTGAAGTTTACGATACACCTGGTTCCGTAATCAATTCAAGACGCGATAATCTTCGAAACTAAATAAATTCTGAATACTTTAAGTTTATTAACTTCAACACAGATGATGCTTCATCCCTACCTATTTTATGATATTGCTGCTTATGAAAAGTTATATAGATGAAACTAAAAACGAAGGGTTGACAAGGGTTTGTTATTTTTTCACCTAGTGAAGCGTCTCTCTGGTCTACACTATTATTCATTGTATCATAGTACAAGGTAAAAATGGTTTTTTCGGTTACCAGAGACCTTACTTTCATAAAACTTTTAATTTTGTGGTTGATTCCGGACATAACTAAGGAGCATCCAATTTAATAACATGCTTGCTTTTAATGACCAACTAGGCAGAAAGGAGAGAACCCTAATCTTGTTGATAATAGAAACTTTCTTTACATCCATCTCGAAGGAACTTCAGCCATCCGATAGATCAAGAGCCTCATAATGGCCTCATGCACTTCTTAATGAAGTTTACAGCGACTTTCCAAAAACTTCTTTGGACGCCTTATATGGCATATGAAAGTTACTGCATCCTAAGCTGAGGCCTTACAAATACATATATTTTTCGAGCTTATGAACTATTTCGGTTAAATCTAAGCAAAGCAAAAATGAAAGAGTAATAAATTGCAATTCAATACAGTTTATACGTAAAGCAGAAGTGTCTGCTGCGAAGAAAGGACTGTGAACCGTTATTTGATTAAAATGACGTAATTCTGTTGCTTTATAGAGGATTAAAAAGCATTTCAAACTTCTTTTGTGAAATCTCAAATGGGAAAAGCACCGAGACGGCAGTAATTTTGGGAGAAACTCCACGTTAGACTTTCAGGAATAACTTAACGGCACTTACAGAGGTAAACTAGATCGAATGCACTTGCATACGACAGCCTGCTTGCTGCGAAGACATAAACAGGTGAGGAGACTAAGTTTACTCCCGTTGTTTTCCTGCATTACCCTTAAGTAAGATCTCCTGAAGTTCCTCTCTCAGAATAGAATAGAACCAAACACGTTAATCCTAAAACTCTGTGACACACCGTTAAGGTAACGACTCCTTCCGATTTAATTATTCCAGAATTCAACTAAAAGGCCTAAGATAAATTTAGAAGGCTTTAATTTAGCACAACTCTAATCCGCAAAATATGTTCTTTGCTAGTGCAGGCAGAGTATTGTTTCCAAGGTGGATCAAACAAACAGTTGTTCTGTTTCATCAACGAAGTGAGTATTTACATTTTAACTTCTTTAGGGAGCGCAAATATCTTACGTTAAACTAGCTGCCGGAAGTTTGCGAAGAAATTGCACTACGATGAGTGCTTCCACTTTTACGGTGGTGTTCGGAGGCATTTCTGCTGCGAAATACGAGAAACGAATGGTCCCTAGGAAAACAGGCGCAACAGACCTCGTCCATCTTCATTTTTAACATTCAAGCGCTACAACTAGATACCGTGAACACGGTCTCCAAGGGTTCTGCTCCGGCATCCGTTATCTTTCCATGATCGCGGATTCAGACCGCGGACATGTGCGCCACGAGAAAGCCTTAAATTACTTAACGATAAACATTGCAACCATGAATGCATATTAAACTGCTTTTTCCCCATGTGAGTTGACGAGATCAAACATGTAAATGAGTTCAACATCCCCAGACTTATTTTCGTGGCGTGACATATCAGCGATAAAGTAAACGAGAATATGTTACATTTCCCACCATAATTTTCAATTACGACAGATTTGATACTGATAATTTCTCGATGAGATTACCGTTTATGATAATCTCGATTGAAATAAGGAAGTTTGGCAGAGTGGCCGACTTTTTCCTACTTAATTATTAATAGTACTTAGTAGTTTCCGCAACAAATGTTGAAAGTTTGTTGCGGAAGCTAAAAAAGGTATTTTAACTCAATTCCTTTGGGTATTTCACAAATTACGGCTGAAGCATATTGATTAATTTTTTCCTTTATTTGTACTCGAATCAAAATTTTATTTTCACGAAGTGAAGTTTCAGCGAACCTCATTAATACACCTATAATAATAAACGGAAAGAGATTAAACTTACTTTACTGGTAAATTATTCATTAATTTAGAGGTAATGATGGACATTTCAAGAATTTACAGAATCCTTATGTCTGTTTTGAACCACACAGTCTTCTTGTTCGAATGACTTTGATAATTGATGCCAACAATGAAAAATATCTATTCTAAACAGTGAAAATCTCCAATGATATTTTAAATCTGAAACAGTTTCAGTTTCTATAGGTAAGAAACTGGTAATCTATATAAACACAAGTGGTCACTTACGGGAGTGGTTTTAACAACCCACTGATACATTCCACCACCACTTACTAACGAGTACTTTTGAATGTTTCGGCAGCGCAGATCATTTGGAAGTATGCCACCAACGGGAAACAAACCCAGGATAGCATTCGTCAAAGGTAAAGTGCTCCGACAACTTAGGTCATTTCGTACATACGAGCTCCGACTGGGAATCGAACCTAGGACCGATTTCACCAAAGATGAAAGCACTACCTACTTGGGTATCTGGGGCCCTTGCTTAAGAAACTTGTTTTCGAGAGGTAATGTCATAGGCTGCCCTTTTATCATGTAATTTCTTCCAATATAAGGTGGAAAAAAGTATAATTAAATTTATAGAAGAAATTATAATGAAATCGTTAGAGTAAGGCGAAGCAAGGAAATTCATCATGTGAAACTATGTGAAAGATTAACATACATCGTAGAACATTTTCCAGTAATTTGAAACACCATTTCCTCAATTAAAAATTGGCTGTAAGCCAGTGTGTGTTTTTAATTGGCTCATAGCTTTTAAATTCAAATCGCTTGAAGTTTCCATCTGATTCTTTCATTTGACGAATTCATAATATTTATGCTTTGATGGAGCCAAATGCTTCAGAGAAGCTTTTCGAGCTAAAATCCTACGTACGCTTCCGGTGGTAAAGTCGAAAATGAACGCATGAAACTCGCCCCTCCTTTATGTCATCACACAACCCTTAAACGAGATTTTCCAGTGCTCTGGGACGCGCATAGGATAAAATTCTCTCAGATTTTGCTATCCGTAATGGGAGAGACTACTTGAGAGATAAGAGACAGCCACCGTTCTTTGGATGGGTGAGCAGTAACGCACGGGAAAACGGACCATGGCTTGACCGCACTCGGCTTACGACGTAAGAGGGTCAAGGAGACGGAAGGAAAGTAGGAAATGGCGGAAGAAGAGAGGGAAGCGAAAATGGACGTGGGCACTCCGAAGGCATTCCATCAACGACCCCACCCATTCAACTTCCGCAGCTAAACGAACCAACCCTCGAACCACGCCCACTCTTCTCGGAAGGTGCAGATAGGAAGGAGGGAGCAAACAAAGTGACCGAGCCACTAACTGCTGCAACTACTGACCCCTTTCGGGAAGTAAAAAGAAATCGCCGAAATATACAGCAATAGGTCCATTTCCTCGGCTCCGCCGAAAAAAAGGCTACTTAGGTGTACTCTACGGGTCGTTAATTTCTCATTTAATTTATGTGCGGCTCAGTTGAGAGAGCTGCGATAGCAGGGTAACTAAAGCGATATTTTCGGAGCATTTACATTGTACTACGAAGCGGCGATAAAATTTCGCGAAGTCATCAGTCCTTACAGAGACTTTGCTATTTGAAAACCTTGGACATCGCCAATTAACCCTGCACTTCTTAGCTTTATCTCCTCAACAGCACACTTTCGTATTACATCGAACTCGCGGCACAGTTGCTAGTTTCGATTCAAATTTGCATATTTGTATGCAAATAAGTTTGTAAATAATGACAAAAATGAATAAATTTAAAATTTTAAAGTGATTAGAGCAATTTTCTCCTTAGTTATTAATTGTCTAGCAGCATTAACATACATGTGATACAACAATACGAAATTTAAAGATCACTGAAAATAGCAATGCATACCTGTCGTAACGCTCTGGTTTAAACTGCCCCAGCAATATAGACAAGCGAAAAATCGACAAAAATATGTCATCGTCATTTTCTCTTATTCATTTCTAATCATTTTTATATAAAAAATCAATTTTTCTTCTGTTGGATACAGAGATTGTTACAAAAGGTTAAGCGAATAAAACAGAAAATTTAGAAAATAATAATTTTCCCCAAAATGTGCTTGCGTAGATATTTGAATGCTATTATCTTTAACACCATAATATGGATATTAACACAATTTTAGTACTTACAAGTTACTTAAAAATTTAATCTTTTTTCATCAACCTACTGTGCTCAAACACTCCACCGGTCAAACGGAGGGTTGCGTTAGAAAATGGCCTTAACTTGGTGGTATTCCATCACTAAAAAAAACAATAAGCGACAGTTTTTTAACTGGCTTGTAAAATTAAAAAACTGTAGCTTCTTGCTTTTGTTTTAGAAAATTCTCTCATGCCTATCTGAAGGAGAAGAAGGTATTTTGCATCCAAACAAATACGCCAGATGCGAATTTTTTAAGAACGGCTACGTTGTGACGCGTCGCATAAGAATAATGCAAAGGCTTGCACAGCAGCGAATACAAATTACTCAATTTAAATGCCAGAATTCTCCCACTCCAGGGAACGATGTAACAGAAAAAATACCATCTGAGAACGGGAAGATAAATCAGATGATGATACGGAATCCGAAGAATGCAAAATATTCACTCCTGTGCCAACTATTCGAAGAGAGGAAGGAAAACAGCGATACTGTAACAGTCATCACACGTGTTCAGTTTTCACCCCAACAAACACGAAACTCGGTTAGCAGGCGTTATTGAGCACATTTTCCGACGCTGTAATATTCAACGCCCCTTCAACAAGAGCAGCGCGAAAGAAGACTTTCCCTTGGGCTGAGCACGCGTTTAAGATAAAATTCTCAGAGGGCAAGGATGCGAAACCGGGACATGCTCAATTCCGAGGAGAAAAATTCCGCGGAAAAAACTTAGGAAATGCAGCATACTCTCTTCCCTCTGATGTACTCGTGTTTTCAAAAGAGTTGCTTCACGATAAATAAACTGGAAATGACTGAGTTCCAGGAATTCGGTAAAGTTACGTTGGAATGGAAACAATGACGGCATGAATACTAAGACTGCTCTTTTCTCTTCACGAGACAAACATTGCAAACAGAGCTGTATTGACGTCTAGATATATACGATACATAACTTAGATGGCGAGTAGCCTTGCTCCAAAGACGGAGATGAAATGATGAAAGAGTTTGTCGTCTTGGTGAGCTCAACAAGAGAGGATGGAATATACCTCAGCAGTAGAAATATCCGAAAATTTTCCATCTCACTGACACAAGGACTTTAGATGCAATACTTTCAGATGAAATATATAGGGCTTTAATAAAGAAAGTACCAAGATGGATACATCTGAGATGAGAAAATTTACGAGGAAGGTCATTAAAGAAAAAGAAACGATATAATAAATACTTCTAATCCTGAAGATGATACTTTATCTATTGAAAAATCGGCATCGGTTACTTCTAAGAATTCAGGTTATTAAGGAATTAGGAATATTTTAAACCTCTACTTTAATAACAGCAGAGTACGATTTCCTCTCTTAGAAGAACAAATGACCTGAGGAAGCCTACCAAGTCTTTCTAGCACGAGTTTATCGTTTGTTTCTGCATGAGACAGGAACCCTGTCATTTGCGTTACTTTTTTAGGAAACGAATGAATTGCTATTAACGGTAAGGAAGACTGATTTAGATTTATTCCTCACATATATTTCAGTTTAAATTCATAAAATTACTAAAATGTATTTCAGGTCGATGATTATCATCCATTATGCATTATGAAGCGATATGAAGTATTATCAAGCTCAATGATAAGAAATTTATAACATAGATGTTTGCGATAGGTTCTACGCAGATGCTCCTCTCTTTAAGATAAAGTGTTTTAGATTTTATTCGTAATTTTCTTTTTAGCAATTTTAATTATACTTTGGATTCTATATGACTCATTACGAAAAGTTAAGACCGTGTTTATATGCAGTCGAAATAGAATATTTCGTTGCATTACGACTATTATGAACGATGTTTGAATAATAAAATAATGATTTGTACTTCTCATAAAAATACACGCTTTTCGATTGTCTTCACTTAAATTCATCGTAAAAACTGAACTGTTCGACTTGGCAAACGCACTCTCGCAGCGGACTTGGATTGGAGGCGAACCATGAAGACTCTGACGCCTTAACAGCGCTATCCTCCGATGGTTAGTTCATAATAGTCATTCCCGCAGTTAACGGCTGAATGGTGCAAACTTTACAACGTAGGAGAAAAACCAGACATGAACGTACCATGAAGTGTATTTACCAGAAGGAAATAAACTTGAAATAGCGCACCGTAACCCTTTTCACTATAACGGAAACCATGACATAAAATACGACACTTAAAATGTATCCTTATTTGAAAACTAATAAAAATCCCTCTAGAATATGTTCCAATATTCTCATAATAATGGTTTCAAAGTATTACGATATTTTTGTAAAAGATGAAACAATCAAATATATAACAGATTTATATAATAAAATCCTAACCTTAGGAAAAAGACCACTGAATACACATAAAAAGAGCAGATAAACGACAAGATATAAAATTACGACTATTGTTCCAGCCAAATGATATACAATCATTTAAAATACGAGTATGAAGTGTAGAACAAAACTAATCCGGAGATTTACGTACACAGAAAGCCCGTCCATTGCCATTTCACGTGCAATTTCTCGTGAGACCTGGGCATCCGGGATGACCCGGCTGAAAAATGCCGCTTTAAAAGCTAATTCGCTCAAATTCGCCAGAAAACAAAAGAATGGCTTAATCGACCCCATAAAAAAGGCCAAAGCCCGCTAAAATGATTCCCTGCTGTCATCACTGTAATCCGATCTCCCTCCTTGAAAACAATCCAAAAACCTACCTTGGGAGACTCTTTAACCCATCTCCAACAGAACCCACACATTGTGTGTGGTTCAGTTCCGACAGAGATAACTGAGCCAAGCCTGGAGAATACCTTGAGGAAAAATATTCTGGACTATCGAAATATTACGGGAAAGTTAATAAGAATACATCGGAGAGAAGGAAATTCAAAAAGGTCTCGGATAATTCAATTTGTTGCAAGTTCAGTCACTGAGTAAATTAATTCTATTGAGCTCTTTGCTTTTGTTTCTCTGTTCTCTGCTAACATGAAATGGATTTTAATGGTAATTCTTGTTTGAATGATCTACTATTTATCGAGAAACTATTATATTCGCAGCATACTGAGGAAGAAAAAACAGAAGATGTTAGACGAAATAAATGGATATACAAAGCAATGAAGGGAGGGAAAAGGTATTTAGGTATTATTTTGTTCGGAAAGTCCAAAAAATTTGAAATTTTGGGTCCAAGTAACCCCGGTTTACGGTACTGCTCTATTGATTTCCATATAAACAGTTCCTTTCACCTCTTTTAGCTTGTACTATTAGCAGGTTTGTGAAAGTACTTCACACCCTGTGGGTGATTTCCTGCTGTGGATTTTTTCTTAAGATATTACTTAGATTTTTTACATTCATAAATCCTTCTTAAGTTTTCTTCTCTGTATCTTTTAACAATTTATTTGTTTCAATTAATATCACTGACGACAGATTACATGGAAGAAGAGACTTTCCAGTCTCAATCTCTCCTTAATAAATGCCTTATAAGTTTAGGGAACATGAACGTAAAGGTTAGCATATTATTCATAGCACATTATATTGATTCATAAAGAGCATTCGAAAGTAGCTTCCCGTTTGTCTCTGAGCGCGAGTTCCGCTTGCCGAAAAACGGCTTACGGAGTGTTTTTAAACCTCTAATCAAAATCGAAGCAAAACCGAACTAAACCGAAAATAATTTTTGAAGAGAATCAAAATGATAAGGACATGTAGACGCCCAAAGAATGTTTTCCAAGACGCGGGCAGAAGAGAATTCTAGGAATTTACAGGAATTCAAGGATGAATCCCGGAAAACCGGGAAGTCTGGGTTCCCAGTCCATACACACGCAACTTTACTGTCTTCCGGTCTCTAACCAAATAATGGGTCAGACACGCCCACAACTGCACCAGTAACCCTGTCCCCAAATGCTAAGAAGGAAAGGGAATAAAACAATCTCTAAGGGAACAACCCTCTCTCTCTTTCCCTAAAAAGTTCGCCCTCTTATCTCCATCTCATCTAAACCATCGCTCCTTCCAAACCTTCCCCGCCCTTTCTTCCTAAAGGAGAGAGAAAGATGGCTGAAGAGATCGAACAAAGCACAAAGGGAAGAATTAAACGAAACGGGAGGGAGGAATACATGGAAGTTTGCCCGCGCGGATGAGAAAAAATGAAATAAGAATCGTGACGGAGAAACGAAATAGGGATAAATTGGAAGAGAAAGATAAATGAAAAACCGGGCGCAGAACGTGCTACCGCTACAAGGTTGAGCTAAAGGCAATATTGAATAAATGTGGGCACCATAAAACCCGATCAAAACAATAAAAAGTAATACACAGCGAAGCTTGTATAAAACAAAGAGATTTATACAGAGTGAGGCTTCGGCTAACGAATAGGATCACAAGAGAAGTTTTGCCATTTTCTGTCCCTACCTCCCGAGTCAATGTGTATATACAATCGCTAATTATCCCCAGAATGCTTAGTGCTGCCAATGAAATGCAAAATGTTGTCATATTTAGCATTAACTAAACATTGACTCGACTCTCTACGAAGAGCGGTAATATATTTTACGAGTCTACAACTCATTCACAATTTTCTGTGTATATATAAATATATTGATTTTCTGTTCCGTGTTTACATTTTATTTCTTTTTAATTTTTTTGAAATTTTTAACATCATTTATCTTTATTTTAGTTGAACTTACTTGTTAGAATCAATTTCTTGGGCCAAGAATTCGTAGTGTCTCCATCGCCTAAGAATGACTTTATGAGTGGAAACCATAAGTGTGGTTTGTATAAGTTCGTCTATTCTTTTTCCCGAACTTATTTGTAATTGACGTATTTATTATGCTTATAACTGAACTTAGTGGGTCCTATTTCTTTGGGTTAAATAAATAATAGTCTGATTATGAAATTTCTAGCATACCAAGATTTTTGTCGCTCTTTGAAAGTCAAAGGATAAGGATTTTTTCATACATACGTACGTGCACAGAAATTACAGAAAAAGTAACCAAAATATACTGAAATCTACCTATCCCTGCTCATTGTTAAAAGAGTGTAGTTACGCTTGGAATGGTTTAGTGGATATTTGGCTCATAAGGGAAAACAAATTTCGGCTAACGAAGGTGTAGCTAAAACTGAGCTGTACGCTTTTAATAAATATTCTCTATGCTAACTAATTATGTAACTTGGAGTTCCAGCTAGGCTGCTAATAATCCGATAATGGAAATAAATTCGGCAAACACGACAAATAACTGACGAAACCAAACTTCTTACTCGACTCTTATACAAGTTCACCTGACTGGGTGGCGTAGTGGTTAGCGAGCTAGCTTAGCGACGTCGAAGTCCCGGGTTCGAATTCCTGCCAGGGCACGTTGTTTGTGTTCGGCTTTACAAGATTAATTGTAAGAGTGGTTTCATAAGACTAAATTTCGCCTAAAGAAAGACACGATTATTATAGTGATGCGAATTTTTTTATAAAAAGTCTGGAATCTGCAACAGAAACACAACTAATCCAAAAAAATACGACGAACCCAAGAATGATGGCAACAGTAAACTGAATGAATAGGGAGTCTACGTAAGTTAGAACGCGTATACTCACAATCCTATGGAAATGTGGCCCGACCTCCCCAACCCAGGCATAAATAGCACTAGGAGAGCTTTCCGAGGAAAAGAGAACGAAAAGGGAAGAAGTAAAATTGAGGGTGAAATGGCACAAAAGGACCCGAAAAAAATAAACACGGACCGAGCGGTAACAAAAATATCCTAGAGAGAATAATTCCTAAAAATCTGAGCGTAAAAGGAATATAAATATGCATACACACGGGGATGGCGGAGTTTGGAGAATCTGGGGCACATACGTCATTATAAAAGTAGGGGGCGCAGAGGCGTTGTCTAGCCTGGGGGCCACTGAAGACTATCGGGGGCAGGGGATGGAACTCATCTCTCTTTTTCCAAGAGCATTTTCAATGGAATGTAATGAGTGTGACGTCAGAAGAGGGCGCTTCAATCGAAAGCTAATGCGACCTCTGCAGTCATTTCCTTAAAAATCATACGGAACCAGAATTTCGCCACGTTCTAAAATACAAAATAATATACTTTCTGCCGCTTTACCTTAATACTTTGGGTACAGTAATTCTTTGGATCCTTATGAGGTGGTACTAACCTTACATTCTCTTCAAGCTATCTTTTCCAAATTCATACATGATTTACAAATGGGGCTCCCGGATGGCGAAGTAGCGCGAGCGCCTTCAGTGAAAGCGGTGCTGGGTTCGACTGCCGGTAAGGTCCCATATGTGCTAACTGACCTAAGCTGTCGAAGTACTCTTCAAATTACTACTACTATTAAAAATGACTTAAGGTTAGCTGAGAGGTTTCCCATTGATATGAAGTGTTTTGCTGTATGGGTGTGAAACGTGGACCTTACGAAAAGAGGGTATCAAAAGATTGGAAGCATTTGAGATGTGGGTGTGGCGTAGAATGGAGAAGGTGAGCTGGGTGGATACAAAAACAAACATAGAGGTGCTAGAAATGGTTGGGGAGGAAAGGGTTTTAATTGAAGTAATTAAACGCCGACAAAAGAAATGGGTGGGTCAGATATTGAGAGGAGAGGGATTGCTGAAGAATGTAATAGAGGGTAGAATGCAAGGGAAAAGACAGAGGGGAAGCCAGAGGCAAAAAATGTTAGATGACATAAAGGGTGGGGTAAGTTACCAGGTAACGAAGGAAAGGGCTATGAATAGGGAATATTAGGGCACATGGACCTACCGAAAGGTAGAAGGTACGCCCTGATAGGGTAAACACTTATGTATGTATGAGAGGTTTCCAACATGTTTGGTTCCCGTACCCTCCTAGATTTTGGTAAATTGTCCCTTACTCCCTATTTGCCACAAAAAGAAATAAATTCTGAATTTTATTCAGAATACCAATAAGGAAGAATTGTATATTTTGATAAACAGTACAAATATACAATCGTTTGGAAATGTGCCTGAAACAAGTACTACTTTAAATACTAAAATAGCACAATATAATTATTTAACTATGAATCACCATACTGCAAGCTACGCGTACCCAAAGCAGGCACGAGTACCTCAGGTTGGCTTATATGGACTAGAAGACTTTTAAGTCCCCATCTAGCCCGAATAAAGAGAATATCTATTTTTCTAATATTTCTATTCTATAATTGGTGTTCCCGACAAAATAGTAATTATGTTCCTTGATATGAAAAATTACAGTATAAACATAGTTATAGAAATGGTTTCAACAATTTAATGAGAATTTATATCGAAATTTGATTATTTAACCAAGATTATTGAAGACTAGTCCAGCGGAATAAAAATAGATTTATTTTCCGCAAAATTTTCGGTGCAGGCCGCTTTGCGGCATTTTTTATTTATATTCTGAGGAACTCACTAATATCGAAGAGAAAAGACAACTGATCTCCATTAATATTAAATTATATAAGTAATATGGAAAATACATTTAAAGTTCAAACGCAAAGCTGTGCTTTTTATTAAAATTGCCACAACATATCTATGAGCGTTACCCCCTCGAAAGGCGCTGAAGATATTGTGCGCGTATGCGAACATACAGATGTGATATTGAAGAGAAGAATTAGAGACATAGATGTTACAAATAGCAGCCTCCAAGGTTTTTCCACGGACGGAAAGTAGTACTAACAGAAAAATATACTTGGTGCAGGCGCCCCCTGCCCCACGGAGATAAACGACTTGCAAGGTACATGTAGATTTATTAGGTGGTGGTATTCCATCGCCTTTCACAAGGAATCGTGGTTGACAGTTTTTCATGTACATTTCCAAACATCAGTAAACCAGTGTATTCTAATGAAAAATTGCAAAATATTTTATGACTTTAAAGAACTTCAATCAAAACTTTTTTAAGACATCGAAAGACGTCCCAATTACTTGAGGGTGTAACCCGATAAAACATTCGACAGGGTGTGAATTTAATTCTCCTTTTAAAAGTTGAAAAAATAATGAAGGTTAGTCGCTTCGGCGTTCGGCGTTGAACCGGGAACAAAATATAGATGAATAAAATCCACCGAACTGCGAGTTACTTCAAAGTTGTTATTAAACACGGAATTAGTTTCCTAGTGAAAAGTTGTTCCTGTTTTTTCTTCAAAATATAGATGTACCCCTGTTTCTTCATGAACACAGTACGAAGGAGAAGAAATCAGAATTCATCGCGTAATTCCTGAGTACTGCTAACAGAAACATCCGAGTGGCCTTGGTTTATGCAGGTCTGATGGGGAAATTTGCGCACAAAGTTGGCATCCTTCGTTTCGACGCCGTGCAAATGAATTTCATTCGCGCGTCACGTTTTACCCGGGCGAAATCCCGGTAAAATTGATAATCAAACGACACATTTTTCCCTGCGAATCCGATACAGAATCGGAGCGACCCATTCCGTGGCCATCGATGTCCGCGGATGCATATATGCATGAAATATTTTGCCGAATGTGAAAACCAATCTAGGTCGACATTTCCGTTCCCGTGCGTTCTTTAATAATTTTCCCAAATTAAAATGGGATGATGAAAAGCGGCAGAGGGCCGAATTCCCCAAACGACGCGATTTCCAGGATCCCGGAATTGGGAATCATTCTCATCGATGTAGAAAAATCATTCGCATTACAAAAAGATCGACGCTTTTAACTAAATGAAAATGTTTTGGTTTGAAGTCGCGAATCTCCATTTTAATTGTCCGTTTAACTCTATTTAGCACATGAATAAAGTGGTTGCCGCATGAAAATTCTTTCGAGAAACTAATTGATATATCAATTATGGAAATTTGTTCCTGACTTCGATAGCGAATAAAGCATTGAGAACGTGCCGCATAATTTCACCCTCAACTTGGTGGTACTCAATAATAACGCAAAGTTAGCTAATACAGATTGACTCTCACGCGTTTTAACGTTGAGTAAATTCGTGTTAACCAACTTTGTGTTCAATGGGAAGTTGTGATCTATTCCAAAGTTCCTTAGAAACTCCCTTGACTTTACTCACCAATACTTGCCTATTCTGCAACAATTTTCTAAGATATAATAAACGTAAGAAAGTATCGTATGGAGAGTGCAGGGTTAGAAATTGTACTTTCTAAACTTAAACGACTAAAAACGCCAAGGAAAGGGTATAAACATTCTTTATAAGCCTTCCTAAAAACCAAGTCCCACTAATTTACAGTATTAGCGGTATAGCGATTTAAAAAATATTTTAACGATACCGATATTAGATAGTAAATGCTTTTGAGGTAGAGGTTTTGCAGAAGCAGAGGTGTTGCAGAATACATATTAAGGACTCTATAGGTAGATGAGGTAGTGTGTTGGATACCGATCGGCCCATAAAAAATCTGACAGATTCTATTGATTAATATACCACAACTAAGTCTGGTATAAAGTAAAACAGCAATTTAAAAGCGTCGTTCTGAACTGATACTAGTGTGTCACAACGATTTAACGCAGAAATTGATCAGAAAATTTTATATTGGAAATTTTCAACACCCCCGACCAAAATTCGCGTCCAATTTTTCTGAAAGGGAGATAAAACAAAGTCTATGCTCCATAAAAGTGGTAAAATTGAATTGGAGAGGGTTCTTCAGTTGGTACAAGATAAAAGTGTGAAAATGGATTCTTATTTTAGACTTAAGAAACTGATACGCTGTCGTGCAGCTCCCGATGTTTACTTCGGTAACTTAATATAACAGAAAAAGATGTTTCATTGAAATTAGACAGGAAATTTTCACAGTAAGGGAATTCTTTATCGACCATACGACGGAAAAATACTTCCGACGATATAACGAATGAAAAAACACTGGCGTCCTAGGAAAAAATTGAAAGTTCAAATTGTATGGGAAGATAAATTAAGGAACAATATCGCCTCCATTATCCCATTTATTTTCATTTTGATCTAAAGTTCCCCCTCTTTTAATAGCTAAACCAACTGCCTTTATCTCAAAAGCGATTTGGAGATAGATTTTGTATACAATGTGGAAGGGGCATTGAGAAATTAACGCCTAACATTTCTGGAAAATGTTATTCATGGTCGCAGAAAATCGGAAACATCCCCGACACATCCCAGATATTCATTAAGGGAGCAGCGAACTGTAACATCCTTGATCGGAAAAGACGCATTCCAGAGGAATATTGCCGAACACCCTTGAAGGTGAATTGGATGAATTTATTTTCCCTACAAAGCGCTATGGGAGCAAAAGTCAAGACGAAATAAATACGGACAGCGTTCGTCGAAGGAGACTGTTGGCGAAAACCAAAGGCCCCCATGCGTAAGACGAGAAAGGAAACCGAAAAAGAGAGAAATCTGGGATGGGGAGCTGAAGGGAAGAGGAGAAAACGAAAAAGACGGCGGACCTACAGAAAGCAGGAAGCCTGCCAATTTGGTTCATTTTCAATGCCAGAGAACACGAATGCTATCTGCGTCGGAAGAAAACACGCCATCAACATCTTTCGGACCTTTTTCCGGAGGAAAAAAGATGAACAGGTAGCAAACACAACAGAAAGAGAGAAAAAGTAGAGAGGAGAAAAGAGCAAGCCATATCTTCGCTTTGAACGATATGGAGAAGGATGGCGAAATTCCAGAGGGAGAAGTGGGCGGGTAGATAGTGAAGGCATAGCAGTTGTAAATAGAAGGCACCATTTTAGCGGAGAGAATAACGAAGGGAAAAAGGGTACGTAGCAAAAAGCCCTTTGGTCTCCTTGCCCTCGTGGAGGAGATAAGAGAGATAAAACGAATAGCGCTGGTCTCGACACAAGAGTGGAAACCTGCACGAAACCGCATTATCGCCGTCCTAAGGCCAGCACGTCCTGCGGGAGAGGCTTGCGTAATAATAATTAGGGAGAGAATAAAGGGAACGGGAAGCGGGAGTGTCGCCTTTGTGCGGTGCCGGGATACAGGTCCTGAATGGGCCATAACGATCTCACCGATTTCTGAACACGGAATGAAAAATGGCGGCTCCAGAAAAAAAGGCTGAACGTGGAAAAAGATGGAACGTGATATTAATGCAGCGTTTTGAGAAGGATATGGATATTTTTATATTTTCCACTGCCGTGGAAAAGTTAAGACGAGCTAGAGCTTGGAAATGCTAGGCGGTTAATTATATGTGGACGAAAAGAAAGGCTGCGTTACCAATATGAAAAGAGTGACTTAGGTTGTTTTGAACGTATGGAAAATGTGGATGGAAGCGGAATGGCTTAATGGAGTAAGAGGAGGAAACGATTGTTCTTAAAGGAGAGAAGTACCGAAAAATAGTTGTCTGAATGTAGTAAAAGCGATGCAAAAGAAAAAAAACTCTATGTATTTAAATATGGGAGAATATGGAGGAATATTGCACACAACCTATGTTACATATTCTTGATAATGCTTTTGCAAAAAAATCCGAACGCACACTCATTTTCTACGAAAAAATAGAAGTTTTTTCCAGATACTGATGAGATGGCTCTTTCCCGTGATAAATATCTCAATCTCCTTGAAGAAGGAGCGGAGTGATCAGCAACAGGTCGAGATCGCTCACCTTGATTGAGAATGTATAGGAACTACTTCGTATCAGATCGATCTCTCTGAATTTGGCCGAAAAGTAAAACCAACAAGTTCCGAACGGCAATCAAAAATTGATTCGATGAAATGAGGACATGTAAATCGTCCATAATATAAAAAATGACTCTATGTTGTGCTCTAATTCGCCAAAAATATTCACTCCATTTAATGGTTATCGAAATGTCTCAAAATTGCATAACAAATCTGAGCTTTGCAGCTTAAAGTAAGTTAAAATGATTTAAGAAATAGATTTTAATGATTCGAAAACGTAACGAAGAGATGCAACAATAATTATCCTTATAAGCCGTATTAGAAAAGGAGACCAAAACAATATTAAACGATATTATGTAAATAACAACCAACATCACCGTCAACATCGTTCTCCCGCAAAACTCAATCAACTTGCAGAAGAAACAGTGGTTCAAGCCGCGGGGTACTGAATCAACGAAACCAAATTTGAAAGTCAATTAAAGAGTGATTAAAGGAAATAAATTTGCTCGTCAAAGAATGTATACCGAACGCCATTGTTATCAATCATGAAAAAACCTTAATAACAGTTAAGTTGAGAAAAAATCATTCAATACGCATAACGACCAAACCGTCGGAAACAAATGCTCCACTTTTATACCTAACGCCGTTGTCATCAACCATGAAAAAGACCTTAATATTTAAGTTGAAAAAAAAATCATTCAAAACGCATAAATATTAAACCGACGGAGACAAATGCTCCATTTTTCTTCCACGCAAGTTATCTGATCATTCATAAAACGGCAAAGGAAACGACGAAATAAAGAGGGAGAATTAAGAGGGTAATAATTAAAAACTAAGCATTTAATTACGGTTCTCTTACGAGGGAGCTTGAGTACTTTATAGTCCTCCGGAGCACTTTCTCCCTCCTGTTTCCCAAGACCTCGTAAAAAGAAAGCAAATGGAATTCCACGAGAGAAAAGGCCAGCAAAGGAATAAAGGGCTCCAAAACTCTCGACGCAAGCACCACGCCTCCTCCGATATACGGCTGTTACAATGTCGAGAGCAAGAGGTAACGCAGAATACGGCCAAAGGGCTAAGAATGATGGAATAATTACGCGCCTCTCTGGAAAAATCTCCGGGGATTCTCAGTGAAATGGATAAGTGAAGAAAGGATGCTCTTAAGAGCAATTGAAGAAATGGGACAGAGCAGAAGGACTAAATAAGCAGATATTATGACCCTCATCTTCCAAATATTGGGGTTAAGTAATTTATTTACATAAAGCTGGGCAGTCCTTCACCAGATAATTCTCCTTTCACAAGTGGCACACAGGAAGGAAAGAAAGTAATGGAATTTCAATCTCGTATGGGTATGAATTAAAATTAAATTAAATCGCCAGGGAATTAGATAGTTCCAATGTCTAACTAAGGGGGTCTACAAGAGCTTTCATAATTGAAACAGTATTTTCTCTATAGCCAATCCAAAAATCAAAACTATAACTGATGTGAAGTTTTGGCAAATGAGTTCCGCAGTTCTCCCCTTGCATTTCCACAAATGTTTTACTTTCCATCCATAATCTTACGTAATCTGTTATTAGGATTTGAATACGTGTGAATTCGGTGAATATGATATTAATAGCTCAAACTATGGAAAAGTGAAGAAAATGATGAAGAGAGTGAATTGATTTTAACAACAATATCATAGTAAATAATGAAAATGAAATCAATTCAACGATTATCTAAAATATAATCACTGATTTTTTCTTTGATAAAAGCGATGAAAAAGAAGGAAAGAACCTTAAATAAAAAGAATGAAGCATTACAAAGTTTGATTATTATAGTTTGATTGATTATTATATCTTAAAAGTAATCTGTAGATCGTTTATATGAAAATATTTACAAAAAATGTAGATTTTTTATAAAATACAGATCATCTACTGTTATATTCTCTCTTTTCAGCCATCACAAATCCAAAGGTACAAAATCTATTGCTAATACCTTGTGAAGTTACATAGGATACGCAGATGTGAAGATGTCTTACTCTTGATCTTGGAATAAAGATAATGAAAGAGGAGAGGGAATGAATGGAGAGCTCAATTTCCAAGGGTTCCAGGTTAAACAGAGAAAAAGAAATAAGAATAACGACTAAAAGGGAAACCCACAAAGATAGAGGTAATACATCTTTGAAACCACATTTTGCCAGGAAGAGAACTGTTCCAACTTAGATAACACGAAAGGCTAACGACAGTAGGAAAATTAAATTGACTAACAGAGTGGTATTTTTCCGAGGACAACAGAAACCAGAAATTAGTTACACTAAATCATTAGTATCAAGTGAGAAGGTAAAACATCAAGGTACAATAATACACGTACAGAATGAAAATTGACTCGTTAAAATTCATTTCAAATAATTACGGCTTAAGAAATTCAGAAGAGGGGATCGAACTAAATTGGGGCTCCCGGATAGCCAAGTGGGCTACGCGTTCGACTTCGGTGAAAGCGGTCCCGGGTTAGGATTCCCGGTGAGGCCTACGTGCGAAATGACCTCAGTTGTCGAAGCACTTTAAATAATATTAATACTTGAACTTAATTCAAAGAATATAATACTGTACATATAAATCAGACACCGTTACAAACACTGTTCAAATGCTTCAGGACGTAGGATGGGAATCTCTAGGAGATAGAAGATTTAAACAAAGAATAAATTCACTTAAGTTCAGAGAAGGTACTTTCGTAGAAGATGCGTCCTCCCTGTTATATAGGCCGTTCTGATTCTGAGAGAAAAATCAGAGAGAGAGAGATGCTAGAACGAAATTATTGAAAATTTCATTTTTTCCGCGAACGATACGCGAAAGTAATCGATTAGGGAAGTAGAATCATGGTACATGCACCCCCTGCCACACGCCGAAAAGCGGCTCGCAGGGTAGATCTATATAAACACATGTAGAAACGTTGGAAAGAAAATTCGGAAAATAGAACAACTGGAAACTACAGCTGAAGATCAAGAGCTAAAAAAGAGTAAAGCGCTGCTTGCTGTAATGGAAACGTACATGGAGAACAAGTTGAAACGGTAATTGTCTGGGACACCGAAAGGTCAAGCCTTTAAGGGGGAAAGAGCAAGGTCGAAAGGTCATCATTAAGCCTCCATCTCTCTTTCGTAGATTAACCTATCGTGAATTATGAACTTAATCTTCGTGTGCTTTATCGAATAACAGAAAAGCGATTTGATGAAAAGAACGAAAGTATAATGAACGGCAGCTAAGCCCAAACTAATTTATTGATCCACATAAAAAATTTGGGAGAATTCATGGATTAGTGATTATGCAAAAAACGCACTGAGGATGACGGTTGAGCAATGAAATTGTAACTGACTCTGATTATTTCAGAGAGAATTTTTTTTAATTAAAATAAATTAAGCTTATCAAGAACGGTGAAATTAAGTTTTTATTTACTGTTATCAATAAATATCAGGAGGAGGATGCGGAGATTCTAAATCTGAGCCAAGAAACAACAAAAGAAAGTTTCTCACGCCAAGATTTAGTTTTAATATCTTCGGATAAATAAGGTATTGTTATCAAGGGAAACGGATGTATTAAGGGAAGCAAATGTACACGACCAGCATTTCTAATAAACTCCATTATTAAGGTCCTGAAAAAGACCAGCGAGAGAGTATTCAGAGGGGGGAGGGCAAAGGGGCGTACTCCCCCCCTTAAAATTGACAGTGAGAGGTATTTACGTCACCTTAAAAGCTTCGAAGCTATCAAGTTATCTACTTTGGCTCTATTTTTGTGAGAGCGAGATAATTCTCCCTGAGACAATCCTAAATACGATATCCTAAATTGAATGCATAGAAAAATTAATCAAAAATTATTTTGTTTTAATACGTCTTTCTTAGTCTTTATCAAGAAGACGCTTATAAAATCCTGAAATTCGAAGTCATCACATCCCCAAAAGACAGCCTCCGAATAAGTTACTGCTACAAACTACGTGCTACACTCTAGTGCTCATGAAACACGCTCGAGAAAGCTTTCGAGATGGATGAAAAGATACTGAAAGTCAATAAAAGAAACAGAAAAAATATCAATGAGATAGAGACCCACGCGTCAGTTTTAATTTCAAAGTTTTCTAACAAGTTCTCTAATAAACTGTACGGAAAACAAAATTGAAAAAAAAAAACAAAAAATCCGAAACTTCTACGAAGATACCTAATTTTTAGGGTATTTTAAACAACACAACTCCTGCTCAAGAATCGAATATTACTTATAGGGGATAATGAAATAAAATAGAAACAAAAACATGTGAGAAAGAAAGTTAGCCAACTAGTAAGAAAAGATAATGAGACAAAGATATGAGGGATGGATTAAATGGGAAAATCAATCACGTAATTGATAATATACACGGATTTAACGTAACGTAACATTTCCCGGAGAAAAGCAACGCACTAATGTGCTAATGCGTGATGCTACAGCACTCATTCGATGAAAGTTCCTCCAGGATGTAACCATATGCTCCCATTAGACGCTGCTTCCATCCGCAGCCGTGCAAAAATCAAATGAGAATCGCGAGCAAATAAAAGCATCCCTGTTCTCGGCGCTAACTCGGCGATAGTCTCCGACGATAACGAAACGTAAAATCCCCATTTCCTCCCCTGCACGAACTGAGATGCTTCGAGTAAACATTTGGAGAGTGGAGTTGAATTATTCTAACGATCCAAATAGAGAGACGATTATCTACAATGCGCCGAAACGGTAACAGAAGTCTAGAATCCGAGCGTCGGAGGCGGGAAAATAAACGAGGGAAATTTTCATCGTCCCAATTTCTGAATCCTGCCCAAACCGCATCTCATTCCGTACTTTTCGCTTTAAATTTCTTCGACGCAACCGCGCTGCAGCCTTCCTTGAGGGCTTTATAACCGGGCAACAGGGACCGTAAAAAGAATTTATTTCCGGCTCCTTCGCAGACTCCAGGGTCGGGAGGTACCAGTGCGGGATCTCATTGCTCAAAACCTCCCCTGCAACATACTCCAAAATTATATGGCGGCGACTCGTGGGGCGTTGGGAAAACAAAGGAGGAAATAGTTAAACAGTTCGTTATGTACCACGTGTTGCGACGGGCTGGAGGCCAACGCGTCAACAATCCGGAAAATTAAGGCGGAAGAAGAAAGATGCTATTAAATGCCGCAGGAACGCGCCCGCCGGCTGTTATCGCGCTATGAAAATAAAGCCGCGACTCTGGCATCTTCGAATTTTACAGTCTGTTCTGGTCGTCGGAGTTCTAACGTATCGATACAAAACCAGACGCTCAGTCAGCGACACATGAACACTGCATTGGCTAGTTAAATAAACAGCATATCAGCGACAAAACAGATAGCGTGTAGATGTGATTCACAGATATTTGCGGAGCCGAAGGAAATTAAGATGACTACAGAAGGTTATTGTACGACGGACGTTAACAATAACAAGGCTGCATCTGTTGAGTTTCAATCATACTGACTTCGGAAGCGACGACATGAACGGGGAGAAGATGGAAATCAGTATACAGAACCTTCACCTGACTTAACATTTCCTTACGTACTTAATTAGCTGCAGCAAGGCATCTGTGTTCACACAAATATTGGGAATCTAATTTTCATTTATATAGTGGAAACTAGAGCAAATTTGTAAAATAAAGAACTTCCTACTAATGAAGATAACATCAAAATCAATCAGTAACGGCCAGGATTTTGTCTTCTTTTTGTCTAAATAAAGATTTATTTCCTAAGATTGAAGATTATATAATAATTAATCGGTGCACAGCATCAGCTGTTATACTTAATGACAGACCACATTCCTGTGCTTTTCTGTACTACGTATCAATCATAAGAATTTATTTTTAATCGTTCGTTATTTTTTTACTTCAGCGTCATTAAAATTCGCCCATGGTTTGGGTATTTTTAGGGTATACTTTAACCGAAATTTCCTTTTTTCCATTTAATTTATCAAGCTTTACGATAAAAACTAAGAAATTTTTGAAGGAAAAATTAACCCCAACTGAACCGCACGGAGTTCGTTTAAGGACCATGGGTATGCCATAGACGGAAGAGTCCGAAAGAAACTGGTCCGTAGATCAAGAACGATTTAATCATTTTATGTTAATCATTCAAAGTTTTCTGATTTATAAATTAAAAAGTCAACATACTCTTTCAAACTGCAATAGAGATAGTTAAGTTAGCAGATACTGAAATTGATATTTATATTGCTGAATAAAAGATGGGGTTAGAACAATAACCAAGAACAACAGATTAGAATTGGAAACATTGGCAACCGGTTTCCATAGTTGTTAGCAGATACTCTCGTCGAAGTCTTCAGTGTATATTCTAATCCGTAGAGCTGTGAAAGTTAACAACTTACCAAGTAATTTTTTAACGGTTTACCATCTATTGGAGAATGCTTCCTTTGTCACGATCGCCCCTGCAAATTTTATTTACGATCGCATTCAGAAGTTACATGTGAAAATAGTATAAGCGAAGGAACGCAGATAACAAATATCAACAGAAGTAGATTAGTAGGAACCATATCGAAGGAGACAAGAGAAGAAAGGATCCTAAGTTGATCTCCGGAGATCCCCTTCGCCACTTTGGGATCAGTTCGAGTCTATAGAAGGGGTAACTAATCCCGCGCAGAGGATCAGAGTAGAGACAGCGGCAGCGAAGACAGAACCCACGCGCCTCCATAAGCCACGCCCCCTCGCAAGCCTTCTTTTACTTCGACGGACTCCACCTACCGCTCTGTTTCCCTCTACGGAAACAGGAAGACCTCGCCCATCGCCTCTTTTCGTTCTTTCCTTTTTTCAACGCCAAGATTCCCTTTGGCGTGTCGTAGTCAAGGCAACGACCTCCGCCGAGGAAGAATCACGAAGGGGTGGGAAAAGAATCGACGCGAGACACTCCTGTCTCAAAATGCACTTTTGCCGAAAAGGAATCGATTGGCGATGCAGGTGAGACGGAGGAAGGGTTTGCCCCGATTCGGATCGCGCGCCGCTGCTTAAGGGGCGACTATCCGTAGGGCACTGCTCTCTTCCTCGGGTATTCAATTTGTAAAGCACAGTTAAAGAGGATGTTAGAGGGTTTACTAGTGTATAGCTATAACATACCTTTTCACTCAGGGTCATAAGATATAAAGGGAATTACTACATCTTGAAATAATACATCAATATCTCTTTATTTACTTGTAGTTTCGCTCCTCATTTTTTGCCGCATAGTCTTCTACTAGAAGAAATTGTTTGTATTTTCCCCATTTTATCGCGAGAGCATTTGTCTCGAAAATGAGTTGTTGGTTGCGAGCTTTTTATTTATCGCGACGAATCCCGTAATACCATTCGATATTATTTGTTAAAATTCGTTAAGTACGTTTTAGCACAAGCCCGCTCTGTTGATTTTCGGAACAATAGTATATATCATCTTATATTTACTGAAAATAAAATACATTAACACATATAAATGCAAATATGACCCATGCTCAGGACCTTTCACTTGCAGCAGGCTATTAATAATAGTCAAATATTTTCACCCCGTGATGCCGATTCGATGAGGCTACGTTATGTTTCAAATGTGCAGTTATTTTGTGTGTTTGCATCTAGATAGGTTTGGGAGCTAAAATGGCTGGCGTTATGTGATTTGTGGATGTTTTTGCCATTTGCAAATCTGATTTTTTTCAGCGTGCAATTATTCTCGGAGATACATTATATGGCTGACTGGTCATATTATCACCACGCCATAAAAACTTTAAAAGTAACGAAAATCTTTAATAAATAAACTTATAAGAGGTGAAAAGGCACGCCTTTAATTCATTAACCATTCATTACATTTAGCAAAATTCGTAGGTCGTCAAACGTCGAAAGATGAAGAAACATTATAATACACATAACCCCCTCGCTTTCCCCATAGCTGTAAGCTCTTAATTGTAAGAAGTGGTTGTAACTTCATTGTAAGACCAGAATAATGAATTACTCGTATTTATATATATATGCCATGCATGTATGACCCACAAAACTCACGAAAATACCCATAAATACTAACAATAAGTATAACTAAAATATTGAGCCGTGTATGCCCGGAATTCCATATTCTCCCCGAGCATACTCGGCCCGTTTGACAGACCGGAGGTCCGCGGAAATTCCTCGCGACAGCCTTGGCCTTCCCCCCCTCCTACGGTTTTGGGGTATAAATACTGCGAAGGAAAAGCTGGAGGTGCCTTTTTTTTCTTTCTTGAGTTCGGGACTCGAACGATACGAACCACGGCACAATATGAGTAATCGTTTAAATTTCGGCGCATTAATTGGAGAATGATTTTCACTAGCAACTAAAGAAAGTTTTAGAAAATAACATTGAATGAGATACTGGTAGTTTAATATTTGATTCACAATCCTACTCCATTGGCCTTCATTTTTAGAATTCTTGCCGCCAAGCTAACCGAAGTCTACCTTGCCATTCTCTGGCACCTGCTTCTCTTCAACACAAAGGAAAATCAACACCTAGCAGCTCAGTATTACCCTTCGCATATTTGTCGATTTCACAGGTAAATAAGACCTTCCTGAAACACTCTATTACTTGAACTGGTTTAAATTGAATCTCCGAAAATAACTCCATCTCTCTTAAGCATGTACGCTACCCACACTTTCAATCTCCTGAATAGGAGCTCTGTTTATCGTAGCTTTCGACCTACTTTCCTCCTCGCGAACCCTCGCACCGTCTCTCCTTTTGCCGTCACTTCATACCCCAATTCCAAAGATATTAAGCCTTCAAAACGTTTTCTGCAATGATTGTTCCCTCATTGACGCATTTCACTGAATTCACTGCGCTCCCTTTCCTTCTGATATCTGCAATTCCCTCCGACAATTTTCTTGGCTGTATCTCATCGCCTCAGTTGACGAGCATTGCACACGAGCAGCAATCCCACCGACCCGATAGGCTGCTCCTACATCCACACTACTGGCTACTACTTCTGGCTCCCTGCTTACTTTTAATGCTTAAACACGCTCATTACATTTTACATCCTCTATAAATTTCATTCAGTATTAGTAAATTTATAAATATGCATAAAAGAGGAGAAATTTATACGGCTGAGTTACTATTCAATCTGTGACTGAAAATGTTAGTAAATAATTTTTTATTGTGTTTCTGAAATAATAATTAGATGAATGAATGATGATTTGACTTATGCAGTGAAAAAGTTTCTTATACTAAATTATAATTAAAAGTTGATACTATAAGACGTTGAGGATAGTCAGCATACAATTCCTTAAAAGATTTTTCTAGTAGACAGTAAATATAAAAAAATGCCATTTCGTACATGATAAAAAAATCTACGACCATATTAATAAATGATTTTGAAGCAAATTAGGAAGTACTGAAAAGAATCCGTTCATTTCCAATCATCATCTCTCCCGTCCACTCAAGAAAAATCCATTTAAACACTTGAATTCTCTCGTGTATTGTGTCGATGCAAAGGCGTTCATGAATAAGCATCGAGGTCATCTGGGACGTTGGGCTTACGTAACATTAAAAAATTCCGTCACCACATTTACGCTGGAAAAAGTACGAAAGTGGTACGCGTGTTCGCATAATTCTGTGCATTCCCTTGCGGGACTTCCCAACTTTCCGGACTTCACTTACTCTCAACACAAAAACGAGCGACTTCAGCTCTTCGTAAAATTCAGACCGCTACGAGTCCCTTATGAAATCCCAACTTTGATTTTCAGCATTGCTAAGGTTAAATTCTGACTTCTTTCAGACGCTCTTTCAAACTAATATCACGACGACGACTATCCGAGAAATTGCGATTTAAAAACCACGCTTAATCCGGCAGTTATTATGTAATTTATGAGGGAAGTTATGCAAAATTTCATTTGCGTTGAACATGCGAAAAACATTAACATACGTGGCTCTCCGATAAAGAGAGATGGATCAGTTAATTAAGTGAAAGTAATACAATAACTCGTTACAGAGAATTAATAATTTATTTATAATATTTTGCTAGTTAAGAAGTATGTTTAATTTGGTAGTTCTTCATTGAAAGAGAGAATCACAATAGTGACTTGCTATTTTTTGTATATAACTATCAATTATAAATTATTTGCCCTGAATGACTTAAACGCATGCTAAAACTCGAAAACTATTTTTTCGATACTTAAAGCCTTCAAATATCGTATTAAAGCTCAATAACTCCCTACACATTTACTGCGTACATACTACGTCATGCAGCTTATTACTATGATTCGTTTAAACAGTAAATTGCTGCGCATGTATCTAAATTAATTGCTATATCGTAACGTTACTATCGTGAGAACAATCGCTGCAGGAGGGACCCAAATTAATGGTAAAAGGCACCGCGAGTTACATAACGCAATGCGGGAGAAAGCGTCGCCTGTGATAAGGTGCAGTCGCCCTAATAAATTGCCAGATCACGTGATATCACCTTGACCCGGCCCACTTAAAACCACAGCTCCTAAACATATGAAAGTTCTCCCTTCGAAAGAGACGCCTGACCCGGAGATAATCGAATCAAACGTTCCAAAGAGCAATGATATGATTAACTGATCTACACGCACCATCTCTCTTTTC
This sequence comes from Ladona fulva, assembly GCA_000376725.2. Taxonomy (NCBI): domain Eukaryota; kingdom Metazoa; phylum Arthropoda; class Insecta; order Odonata; family Libellulidae; genus Ladona; species Ladona fulva. The sequence goes on along the minus strand of KZ308114.1, from coordinate 491,604 downwards.
CATTAGAAACCATATCGCGGCCACTGATCGAAGAAACCCAAGCTCCTTCTCCCCTACGCTTTTTCTTTCCTTAAATTTAAATCTCTCAGCGCATACCTTTGGTTTTACTTATAAGGCCGGGAGGGTTTCAAAACGTTCCACGCATAGACTAGAGATGGGTCACCGAACGGAGTTTTCGCCATCTCACCCACGGTCTTTTGTCAAACATCCTTCACCAATCAGGCAACCAGCAAAACGATATTTCTAAAGCTGATTTTGCGTAATCCTTTATCAAGTTGTATGATGATCAATCATGCACATAATTACAGCTACACCTCGGAGATGACAACCACCGCTGAAACATCCGTGACAAGCGTCCTTTTCTCCACGTATTCATGCAAAGTTATACACAGTTTAGCGATTCGTAGTAAGAACCTCTTCATTCCCCCATAAGATTTCTAAAACCATACCCATAATTAAAACTTCACTCAGAAACATTAAATCGCGCGTATTAGAGTAAACTACAGAAATAAATTTTTCCTTTCGATTACTCATTAATATCTCCTTTGCTACTTATACCAAAATCTAATTGTTATACACATCGAATAGTGTGATTACATAAAGGAGGGCGCTGTATCATAACTATCGACTTTACCTTACAAACATTTAGTCTCACCTCTACACATCGAGCCAAATGGTAAAAGGTAATAATTACATAGTAGTAGAAGTAGTATTCTGAAAAGTGCTCCGATAGCTGAGGTCATTCTGCAAGTGGCCCCCACCGGAAATCGAACCATAAAGCTTTCACCAAAGTCGAACACGTTGCCCACTTGGCTATCCGGGAGCCCTGAGAATTACGTCCTCGCTTAACTACCATCATCATCCTACAGATTTATGCATGAATTAAATCAGACCCCTCAACCACTCCGCTCACTTTGTATATACCTCAAGGAAGCTGTTGGCGTTCCACGTAATTTCCTTACGTTTTATACCTTTAAATCCTGAAATATGTTTCCACGTATTCTCTGGTTGGTTAACATCACGGATATTAGAGTAAGCTACCAAAATGGTAGTTATTAATCACGTTTATTTAAAAGAGAACTTGGATTGCACTTTTTATTTTCTACTGATTTTTGATAACTTAATGAACTAACAACCTATTTTAATTTTTCAGTTTTTTTTCAAAGTTTTTACATGGTTCTTTTCCAAGATTATACCATGTGATTAGTGATTAGATTAACCATAAATTTCAATGCTTAACCTATTTCGGGATAATTGGGAATCGATCTCAGAGCTAAGTCCTACCGTATAAGTTTTTTTAGGAAGTATTTTAACAACAGTGCATCGGAATGGCAGAGGGCAAGGGATGAGACATATGATCAACAATGATGCGTCTGACTCTTGTATCCCTCACCCTCCTCTGTTTTTGGTGGTGCCCTTTGAACCTTCCGAAAGGGTTATAAGGAAGGCACAACTTGGACTAGGGGCCTTCAGTCCACCGATGCCTTAACGTCAGCACCTTATTTGCACGCTAGCCTCTCCGATATCTAATTAGTAATCTGTTCATTTGTAGTAACTAGTTTAAAAAAACAATCTCGTAAAAACCTGGAGTAATGTTCTTTAATGTCACTACGACCAGTGCTAACAGTTTTCGTAGCTTCGGCGGTTTTCTTTGAATTTTGAAAGGAATTAACTCCTATTCTTGTACAACACTGTGAAGGCATCTCACGAAAATATTATGCCAATTGGTTACAAGGTGTAAAGGAGTATTTATGAGTAAGAATTCCAACGAGAACCGAACCCAGAACCCAAATGGAGGTCGTGGAGCCAACTTTGCCGTCAACAACCGGCCGAGAATACATCAAAGCGAAATCAGAAAGAATTATTGCCGCTGCTTTTTCCCAAAGCCATCCAATGTCTCTTCCAGCGTGACCTATTGTTCGAAATTTATGCATCCGAGACTGGGGATCACCACGGATCGCCACGGTAATCATCCTTCAGGCAAGAACAGCGGCACCCCGTTGGCCCGGAGCCAGAAGCAAGTCGCCAGCACTCTTCGCTTTGCCCCTGACGTCCTGCCCCCCATCGCACACATCGGCAAAACCTTCCATTCCCGCCTCTTTCGCACACCCCATGCTTGGGTGCCAATCCCACCCACGCTATCTTCTCCGTTGGCCCTAGAGACCCTGCCGCCAACGTCTTCGCCAAGAAACACACCATCACCCCTTTTCCTTGCCCTTTCTCTCCTTTTGTGAGACACGTAACCCTCCCCTTCTTCCACGAAAAAGAAAAAGACTCTCCTTGCATTGTCTTCGCGGGGCTCACACCATCACTCATTACTCCCCAGACCATCTCTTTTTGCTCCCCTCACACCATGCAGGCACCTTATAAACGTCCTCTAAAAGTGCCACCCGCACACAATTTCCACCTCTTTCCCACGGAGTCTTCTTTAGTCCATCTTGACGCCAGATAGACACGCTACGGAGAAACTGCGTTATTGGGGAAGAAACGAGAAGCGAAAGGGACTTATGGAAGGAAGTGTGGTGGAAGCCAAAGATGAAGGGGCCAGAAAATGAAACTCATGGAAGGGCGAATGAAAGGATGAGCAAGATGTAAAGGTATGTTACCTAAGGTACTGTTAAGGTACGCACCGGTAAATGATGCAACCGAATCACTTTAAGAACGCAAATGATTAGAGAGCAAACAAAGAAATTGAGAGACAGGATAAGTATAAAATATTTAGGAGAGGATTAAAGTATAAAGAGAAAGAACAAGACAAGCGTGAGAGGTCAAATGAGAAGAGAAAGACCAAAGAAAAGACTGCTTAACGCAGAGAACAAAAGAAGTCATAGGCTTTCTTAGCAAGATAAGAGAAAACGAAGAAGTTCCATATTTCGAAGGGAGTAAAATGTACTAAATTAAGATAAACGGAAATACAACGGGGTGGAAAAGTGTATATTTGATTATATTTAAAATTTCAGGCTAGCATGTTTAGTATCTAAGTTTTAAAGATGGTTAGACTTTGGTTTGCTGAAATAATCCGAACGTAAAATGTCAATAAATCAAGGAAGATTTTGGCACCCTAAAGGAAAAAAGAGGTCAAAAAAGGGTGTAATATTTACGATGCAAAGTTAAACAGTTCATGGAGAAGAGGTATTCACAAGGAAATCAAACTATTAGATGTTATTATGCCTTTGCTTCAATAAGAAGGATGAGGGAAATAAATAGAGATAATTGTGCTAATTATTGGCCAATGGCCTTTTATCTACAAAAACTCTGAGAATAAGAGCGACGTGAAAAAACGTATCATTAGGAATAAGCTGACATCAATAAATTTTGTAAGTTTTTCAGTTTAAAATACTCATTTATTTGCGCTATATTTTATTATTCAGTTAAGGCCTCGGAGTGGCAAATTAAAAATTAAAGGGAAAGAAAACAATTAAATCGCTTCCTTCAGTAAACGACTCTCCTAGAAATTAGCATATTATTCCTTCTTGATATTCGGTTCACTCTAAAATGGTGGTATGTGAATCTACTGAAAAAATAAATTAAGTTAGGTGGAGGAAAATAGAGAAAAAGAAAAAGGAAGAAGCGAGATAGAAATAAATACAGCAAGGTAAACGAAAACAGGTGCAGAAACCCATAAGGAGGAGGCGCACGGAGCCGAGATAACACGACGGGGGCGTGAGAATTGGCGAAGAAAAGAGGAAGGGCCGGGGGGAGAAACAAACGCACTTGGTGAGTACGCGTTAACTACTCTCTCAGACTTATCTCATGCTCTCACCCTCCACCCGATTATAATGCGCGGAAGTCGGCGCGAAACCAGACTTCTTTCCCCGGCGAATCCAAAGAGTCGTACACCCGCGGCGAGGCACAGTTCCCTCTCCTTTTCTTCCCGTCCGTGGACGTGCGAGGGGTTCTGAAAATCTGCTCTTGGAAGAGAACGCGTCCGATGTGCATTAAGACGCCGACGTCTCCACTTTCTTTTTCTGCAGCGGCGAGCGATTGACGCTGGAGACGACATCTTCTGGAGTCGCGGACGCTAATGGTTTCCTTTCTCTTACTTGCTGAAGTTGGAATCTTCGATAAAGAAAAGTGGCTGCTCTTGGGAGAGGATGTTTTGAAACGTAACCACGGCGGCGGACTTAAATGCATTCTGCGGAAGATTGATTTCGGAGAAGGGAAAAACGAAAAACGACGCAGGCAGCTCGGAACGCCTACATCTATTCTACCTCTCCCTTCCTATCAGTTCTTAATAACACACCAACCCGATTTTTAACGTTAACCAGCAAACAGTATTATGAATATTTATTGATTTCCTAATGCCGCCACAAACATCAATTTACTGCACACTGTGGTGGGCGTAAACAAAAATAGCAGACGAACACACAACTATTCCCTAACCAGAAAAATCCGACTAGCCGGGATTCGAACCCAGGTTGGAGCGCTAGCACGCTACACACTCCGCCATCGCGGCCAGTGAATACGGCGGTCATCACTTTACCGCTATTCAAGAAATGAACCACTGCTAAAAGTTTGCAAACATATTTTAATTTGGGCTATTTGATTTACATCGTTGCACAGTAAAAGTTAGGTCCTGCTACCATATCTTGATGAATGAGATATTTTTCACTTGCCTTTTGGTACAAGATAGAGATAAATTTATATAACATTTACTCTAGTCTCACGCTTGTGCATGGCTGTAATGGTACTAAAGCATCCGAGGTATGAGTTATGCTGAATGAAAACATTAATTAAAGTTAATCCTTATGGAATACAAAGAAAAGTGTAACTTATAGAGACATAGTACTTAATTTACGTGGACTTGTTCCGCTCATAGCATTCTGGCTCAGTGAAGAAAACAATGGCAAACAACCTCAGTTCTCATCTTGCCAAGTAAATGAGTAAACTTCTTCCCTCTCTTAGCTCTACCTATGTAATATTATAGGGATTAAGTCCCAACCGGCCTTGAGGCTAGTACTTAGCAGACAGAAAATAAAATTTATCTTTTCTTCGAATTTCCTGTTTTAGTACGAGATTTGTCACTATACGTCGCCTGATGAAATACAGTACAAGATATGCCATCAAATTCTAATGAATATAACAAACGAACCAATTTCACAACTGTAAGTAAAGTTGCAGTTATACGTCAGACAGAATTAAGAACATAAATTTTCCATCACAAATAAAATCAATTTAACCGCTGTTTATTTCAACGATACGAATAAATCTATAAGCCGATGTAATTACATTTCCTTATCTCGCTGACTGAATCAAAAACAATATCATTAACTCGATTTGGACTGAATCGTATAATTCTCATAAAAGAAAAGCTGTAATTTGAAATTTTCAAACAAGATGTATTTAAAACCATAACATGATCAGTTTTACAGTTAAGTCAATAAAGAAAGGTAAAAGCATAACAGAATTTCTGAATCACCCGGTCAAAAAAGTAATCAGAGAGAGAATAAGAAGTGAGTTATCTATCTCTCTTATCTCTAAACCAAAATTGTTTTAAAAATGTTTAGCTTAAATCAGCGGAATTACGCGTAATTTAAGAAACGTTAGAAAATAACGTAACCATGTAACCTCCATCAGAAAGTAGCGATAAAAAACGGCAGACTATTCAAACTAACCTGCACAGCACACTATACACAGAACGGCTAACAGCGAATGTCTGCAAGAAGAACTCATATTTTAATGCTTCAATATCGGCTTAAAAAGCTGTTACATGCTTTCCCAAAAGAAATCTTTCTGAGTTTTAGCAAGGGCAGCTATTCCAACTTTACATTCCAGCATACAATACAAGCAACGTCCTCGCCCATGTCAAACCGCAGCGCGTTTAAAAGCGGCAAACAAAATAAGGCACTTATAATGTTCAAAATGATGGGGGTGGTTAAGCGATTCTTACGAACGATATGTAAATATATCTTTTGTGACGCAGCCTATTTCCACTTTTCACTGAGTTCTGCATTCAAAATTTATAATGGGCACTTTCAACAGATTTTATAGGGAAGAGAAAAATAGAATAGGAATAGAAAATCACGCCTAACAAGTTTATAAAGTATGAAATAAGCCTTTATTTAACTTCCAAAAGCACTGAAAAGAACAATCAATAGAAGTAAGAGCAACTGAACGACTTTAAGGAACTACTACACCGAAACCCAACCCGTGTCTTCCTCTTGACTTAAGAAATTCGAAATTTTCTTCGATAATTTTATTTTATGACAACGACACAAAAGTTTTGCTATAAATCACTGATCTTTTGCTGATAATGGCCTCAAAACGAACGATGTCCCTAAGACTCGAATATCTTGCGGAAAACTTCGAGAGGAATGCTACCCGGCAACGCAAGGGACCCTACTTGCATTGCTCCACAAAGAATATTAATGTATTTTCCTTTTCTTTAAAAAATATTTTAAAATAATAAAATAGCCAAAATGATGAATAGATAAGTCGTGAGTTGAATAAAAAGAGATACAAAAAAGTTAACTAAAATGAAATCATAATCATTCATAACGATTCATTCGGACTTGAATGAAAAAAAAAATATTGCAACTGGCGGACAGAATTGTTTGCCAATACATATTTCTCTAAAAATCAAAACTTAAATCAATTTTAGTAAAATTTAGTGCAAACGAAGAACGTATGTAAGAATTATATGATGAATCTCATCGATTATAGCGTTTCTCTTTCCGAGCCTTGTATTTGCAAGAATGTTTTCCATTCAAGAGCCTGAATTTTCATAAAGCTAAATCACTGCTGCTAACTATAATAAAGGTACATTAGCAATATCTTATGAGCGAAGTAGTCTCTCATGTTCTCAGAACAACTTCTAAGCTAAGCTTCCGCTTCCCAAAATACATTTCATCAACTTCCGAACCCATTAAAGCAGAGCATCTTCATCGCTGTCCTGCGGTTAGAATGTCTAGTAACTTTTTCGTTTCCCGTATGGTTAACTAGTTAAAAATGCTTGAAATACTGCATTACGTACCTACTTTAGTTCTTGTGGTATTCCTGCATACAATGAGTTTCTAAATAAGGATAACAATTCTATTACCAGCGTGTTCTTCTCCAAAGATCTAAACCCTAATATTCAAAAAAATTAGCAAAAATATGGTTTAATAAAGAAAGACGTGTGTATGTTGCACAGGAAATACTGCAGAGTTCCACAGTGGCAAAGGAATACAAAAACCGAAGTGAAAAATCCCAACGGAGAAGATCCTACCTCCAAATTTTAAATTGGAAATTGTAGTAATTTAATTGAAGAAAATTAAAATGATTGGTAAAAATTCAGAAAGTATAATATACTAATTTTTATCAGCAGCCATTCAAAGTCTGAATCTTTTGAAGCAATACATAGGCAAGAGCAAGCCGTTCCAAGGTATGCTTGAACTGAAAATTATTTAATAAATTATACTTAATGTTTTGTCTCCAAACACAATCCTAAGCTTCGTGTTAAATTGCATGCCTACAGCGTTAGGAGCGAGTCAACTCCCAGATTTTTAAATAGATAAAAATAAATTACACAGAAATTATACATTAAAATTAAATATATTATTCACACATAAAGCCAACTTTTCTTCCATCATCTGCAATTCATTCTGCATTCCAATCATCTGCAACTCATTAGTATACGGAGAGAAAAAGACATTCACAATCGCCGACCGAATACTACATACAAGAAAGAATGACTCACGGCTTTAATATCTAAGGGAGTGTAAAGAGGAATAATACGATGTATAGTTCCCAATTCGCTCCACAAAGCTGCCATCAAATCTAAAAACGGATACAAATTCCATCGCGCTACCTCGAACCGCGGTAAATCGTTTAAGGTGCAAATTACTGACTCGAAGAAGCCAAGAAACGAGAGGCGAAGCTAAAGGAAAGAGGGATTGATTGGAAGCAATCTTTTAGGTCGACGTCGGTGAGAAGAAGACGAGGAAGAGCGGATGTTACAAAGACTGAGTGTAAAAAATAGACCTCGAAAAAGGAAAGTGGAAAACAAAGGGGCGACAGGGTGTCGAAAGATAGATAATGGTCAGATTAAGAATTACACGGAAACCGCAAAATCGACAAAGGACGCCAGAGATATAATGCGTCAGAGTTTAGAGGAGATCATGATGAAGGAAAAGGCGCGAGAGATTTTTTTTATCCGGATTAGATACAAAGATATAAATACTACGGCATGATTCAACCTGATTACGTTTCGAAATCCTTGAAAGAAATGAAAGGAACTTGAGGAGAAGGATGAGATTGTTCGATGAATTCAAAGACTTGCAGAGGAGGTACGAATTCATAATTGAAGTTTTTTGCTACTTCAGCCGAAATATCCAGATTGAGATATATGTACGATCGTGCACATCATTTTAAAAGCTAATTTTTTCCAACGATCTGCGATCACAATCAATAACTTTATTAATATGTGTTCACAGCTTCTACAGAACTCTTATAGGCTGTTTGCAAGGTATGTATATAGGAATGCAACTCGTTCATTTGTTTACTCTTATAGCATCAAAGTATGCAACGTTATCCCCAGGGTCTAGCGGTCAAGTAGGATCGCTTAATTTACACTATAATCTAAGAAAATCTGATATTTTAACTACATTAAAATTCGAGTTACTGTATCCCAAACAAATAGAGGAAAAACAAAATGAACCTAAACTAAACTTCTCATTCGACATATTCTTGGAAACTTTTTGGCACTTCACTCTCCCTTACAAGACTTTTCTTTCTATAATGAATGTTTTTAGTTCGACTTGATACATTCTTATTTTACAAATAGTGATTTTGAGGGTTAAAAATTGACCACGCCATAAACGCTTTTATTTCAGTTGCGAAATTAAATATACTCGTATGAAATAAAGATTATGAAAAATAAAAACTTCGTAGACTTCCACACTATTTGGTTTTATTTTCGACCGGTTTCGGCGCAAAGGCCATCTTCATCTTGACCTGAAGATGGCCTTTGCGCCGAAACCGGTCGAAAATAAAACCAAATAGTGTGGAAGTTTACGAAGTTTTTATTTTTCATAATCTTTAGAATGTCCTTCCACGAAGTACGGCCTTCCATGATAGAATTTACTCGTATGAAATTTTACACAACGGATAAGTTTAACAGATTAGAGATAGCAATTAAAACATTTAATTTTTAATACCCTACGTAAAAATCGAAATGATTTTGCCATTATCAACATCGCCCATAGGTTTGGCTGAGAACTAGGTGAGCAGTAAGGTGATGGCAAAAGGGTCGATGGCGGCGAAAGGGAGATCAAGAACGAGAACAACCATGGCCCTGGAAGGTTACGTAAACTCTCTCGCTTTAGCAGAAAATTATATTAGCGAGTAAGGGAAAACCGAAAGCCAAAAAGTAAACAAAGAAGAAACCATAAGAGAGCTAACACACAAAATACGCAGGTAAAAGTTTTGTTTAGGGCAAATAAGTAGGAATATATGATCTACGTCTACATCAATACCCTACAAGCCGCCTTTCGGTGTGTGGCAGTGGGTGTAAACATCGGTTATTCGAGTTATTTCTTTGTCTTGTTATCGCGTATCGTTCGCGGAAAGAATGAGTCCTTAAAACGACTAGTCCTAGCATCTATTTCCTTTATTTTACGCTCATTGTCGGATCGGCCAAAATAGCAGGGGGTCGCATAATATTGATTACGTCCTCCGCAAACGCAGTGTCTCGAAATTTATCAAGTAATCGCAGCCTAGCTTCCAATCTCCTTTCTTTCAAGGATTCCCAACCTGCGCCCGAGAGATGATATTTTCAAAAATTACAGAGGAAACGGGAACCGCCGATAAACAAGGAGGGGAGTAAAATGTCCAGAGGACGAAGTAAAACGGAGAAGGAAAGTGAAACAAGGATAAGATGAGCCAAAGGAAGGAAGAAGTTCTGAGGGAGAGAGGATTAAAGAGGAGAGGTGGAAGTCCTACCTAAGATTGAGGATAATAAAATGTGATGTAAAACGAGTAAAAATTCACGAATCCGACACATATTCGGAGGAAAACAACGCTACGAAAACTTATATAATTCACAATGCAACCACAGTAAGGATAACGAAAGATATGTTAACGCAAGGAACGGCTGAAGAAATATTACCACTGAACGATTATCAAGCAAACATAAGATTAAAGTCAATATGGCATAACGAATGTTACATAAAACGCATTAAGGAAATGTTTATATGAAGAAAAAAGAAATTTCTTTTACGATTGAACCTTCTTTTGCTTTAAGATATTAGTTTCCATAGTAAATGGTTCCCTAATGGATTCCAATAGCCAAGTGGTGTTTCCTATCTCAAAAAGACTACTGGCTGGTTAAAATTTCAAAGAATACTTATATCCTGTTAACGATAGTAAAACAAACTCCACCATAAGCGAATATTTTCATAGCACTCCATTACGGGAGTAATAAAGATACCAGGTAATGACAAAGGAAAGTGGACTTCATCTATAGCCCCAGTTCCAAATCTTAATGACAAACGGACAGTCTAAAGAATGGATCAAAAAATTTTACATAATTGAGATTTAATACTTTAAAATTAAATATTACTTCAAAAATGTTTCCTTTCGCTCCGTTTTTCATGAATTTATCTATGTGAGGAAAAAGAGCAAATGCAACATCACGAAAGAATGTAGTCACCAAATAAAAGTAACTTTAAACAGAAAATATCCGACATGAGATTACCAAGAACAGCATTTCTCAAACATTTCCCCTTTGGCAAAATATTTTTCGAATCCCAAATACCCCTTAATCGTAAACGTGTTAATTTAGGTTCGCCGATTCCCCATTTCAAAGGGTAGTCGACATAATAATGATACGAGACCTCTGCTCATGGCCAATCAACAATTTGGAAGTTAGAAGGTAGAGATATTATAACGAATTTAGCTAGCACTACGCTGTAGATGTTAATCGAAAATAAATAAAGCAAGTTAACACAAACTTCGGATATCGAATGCACATCATCCTGGAATACCTTCGTTAGCCGAAATGCGATAGCTCATGACCCCCTAATGAAAATATTCCTCCAAAAATAACGAACTCATTTCGTAATTTACAACGATGTGCAGTATACAAAATATTTAGGCTACTGGTGATTTTTGCACTTACATGTATTCGCGTGCATACCGAAACTTTAGTCTGCTGTTTGAAACGGCGACAAAAAGTTTCGTCAGCACAAAAAATTATTACACGAAGTATCATTACATTATAACTCAGTGATAAACGGTGGTTCAGGATGTGGGTAGATCTACACGCAAAGTGTGAAATCAATGAGCTCCTAAGATGGTTCAATTATGTGCAACATTTAAATCCCAAGGAGATTCATACTCGTAGAACCATAACGTTCCGTTGAACGGATTCAAAAATCTAGAGTCAAGTCTTGAACTTCAGAGATACACGAAATACCGTTTTTCGACTGAATTGAACCTGCACCAAGGAATAATGCGGGGAGAACTGCGAGAGTGTTTGGCTGGAAATCGATAGAAATTACGGTTGCGTGAACTTAGGAAATCATATCCTTCAAATCACTTCCCTTGGGGCCTTTTCCTCACGGAAACAAATTTGAAGTGAGAGATGAGGAAAAGAATCTGTTGGGATATCTGGAAGAGAATGTCAAGGAAGAAGAAAGTTAGAAGAGAATAGAAAGAATGCCACGAAAGGGTCCAAAAGGAGGACGAAGAGAAGTTGGCATGGTCTGCGAAGATAAAGAGAAACTATTCGCGAATTCGAGATGATAGAGAGAAAAGATACTAGGAAAGAAAAACCATTCCAGAAAGACTGCGATGCCCTTCCTTCTTCATCATGAAAACTGTCATGAAGATGAAAGGGATGAGGTAATGAAAATGAAGAAAATAGAAAGGAGAAGGAAGATGAAAAACAAGGAGATGTCATAAAGAGGAGACTCGCAAACATGTTCAGGATAAAACAAATATCAATAGGGACTGAAAAAGATGTGTGTAATGAGGAATAAATTAAATCAATTTAATTAATCAGGTAATGCATATTACATGAGAAATATTATGACATAATCCATATTACATGAGAAATATTATGACAGGTGGCATATTAAACTATGCGGTATTTTAAAGGATGTGTTAATATAGTTACTTTAAATGTAAAATCATAACTTATAATAATAGTGAAGCGTACCGATGATTTTTACGTATTGTTTGTAACTATTACGCAGCCATCTCATGCTTATTGTAACAGTAATAGAGGAGTTATATAAATAATAGCAGTGAACGATGCGGAAGAAAAACCTCACAAAAACATATGCAAAAGACAATGAATTTCCAATAAAATTGAGAAGCCTTTTTTAAAATCTTCCCGCTGTGAATTGTGTACTTGCGTGGTATCTTAATGAAACATCCTAAATAATTTAAAGGCAGATTTAATATAAGTTAATGATTGAACTACTTAATAGACTGATCTTTCATCTCAAAATGTTCTTAAATATTTATAATTATAATAAAATACATTGGACTAGAAATATTTATCATCGTATCGTGTTGATATTCCCTGGATTGTCCTCAAGCCGTCCTCTCTCCAACCAATTGCTTCATTCAGACATAGTACCTAAGCGTATGAACAACTATCCTCTCTAATTCAACTTTTAGTAGGATTATTTTTCCCTCGGCAATTTCTTTCAAAACTCTCTCTTTTTCGCTTAAGTTTTCCATCATTGCCACAAATACAAGAATCTACGCTACTTATGCATGTACAATAGCTAGGTGGTAAATCAGGAGAAAATAATGTATGAAAACATAGAGAATATAATCATTCTGATGGACTTGTTCACAAACTTTGACAGCCGAGGTCATGCCGCATACTCGTATATGGGTCGCCACCGGGGATAGAACTCGGGACCACTGTCACCAAAGGCGAACGCGCTTCCCACTTCGCTGACCGGGAGCCCAGTACGTGTTTTTTACGGAAAAACAAACATATAATTCCATCTATCTACAGAGATGAAAAACTCTGGATCATTATCATCAGCATTAACTGAGGTCGTTATAAAGGGACGGAGGGCGATTACTGTTGCTTAATATTAGGTAATTGCGAGCTATTTGATTTGCGTAAGAAACATGAATTAATTACCTTCAAGGTGATAAGCGTGGGATATATGCTCAGCTAAGAAAAATATTATTATCCTCGGTTATAATGCACGAATTGCGAAAAGTTTCCCACGATAAGTCGTCCTCATTCAAAGCACCTGTTAAGCAGAATGCGAGTAGGACGATGAAATGAATACGCTGCAAAATATGCATGGTGTATACCAACAGAAGAAGTCATGTATAATCATCCGCGACGTAACTCGCCGAAAAAAAGCTGAAAGAACTCAACAGTTCTTAACTATCTCATAACGACAAAAATCAAATCTTTCGACGTGGAACATAAAAACCTATGTTTACACACACGCCTTTTTTCAAGAGCGAGTAAACTACCGCATCCGTTCCCCAACCCACCGAACAGAACTTATCGCGGGAAGAAGCTAGTTAAAACCGTGTATCCGTAAACACAGAGACCCCAAGTGGATACTCTATATCAGCGACCGCATCCACTTCCTCGCGGCTGCAAGTGATCTCGGACATCTCTTTGAACATGCAACCTGCGAGGATGAAGAAGACCACCTTTCCCTCATCGCGTGCTCTGGGGTAGTAGCGAGAAGGGCTGCCAACACTTAAAGATTCTTTCCCATAAGTTGTCCATCGAAGCGGGAGGACAATTATAGATTCCGAGGACATCGAACAAAGTCTCATCGTTAATACTACCCGAGACTATTCAATCGAAGATGGCTCGAGGTCGATTTTTCTTCGATATCGATATTTTTAGTAGAAGATGACTATTTTAAGTGTGATATCTGTAGACAACGATACACGAATAGAGGTTCATGCTGAGTAAATAATTATATTATTATGTGGGGAGTTGAGATATAAATACAATAAATAAATTTTCACAAAAAATCGTAGCAATCATCAGCGTGAATATTTATACTTGAATAGGAAAAGTCGAAGCTATTCTTGGATCATTGAAACACTTATAATATTTACACATAGCAAACGAATGAAATCGAAAGATGCATCGATCGCATAAAAATCTCGATAAGCATTACTATGTAACAGCTGTATCTTAGTAAATTTCAAGAAAGGCAGCTTAAATAAAGAAGTAAAAAACACTTATAAAGGCTAAATTAAAGAGGTAAAAAACACTTAGTACTTTTCGCAAAATATACTGTTTCACGCGGATAGTTTTATCTACAAGTAAAAACCTTCAAGCAGCTTACATCGGGAAAGCTACCAGAAGATGTCTACTTGTAGACGAAACCAGTCCCGTGAAACATATTGTGTTCTGTGGAAAGTATTTACTAAGTGTTTTTTACTTACTTAGCATGGCTCCCTTTCACATAGTTGAGCTTGGACACATTAGATTTAGATTATTCAGGTTCAGGAACAAAATCTCTGGGTTGAGATGTCACAAATTTTAACCCTAGCTTATATGCTGGAAGCAGGAATATCTCTAAATCATAGTCAAAATCCAGGATTCATCCGGGAGAGAAGGCAACCTTAACCCTCTCTATTTTTCGTATTCTGGTGGAAGTAAAAGTATTGTGGGCGTTTAGATCGCTGAGCTGCTTTACGATTGCTTGAGATTGGTTGAAGAAAAAGCTAAACTTTTTTAATTAAAGATTTAATTTTTAAAATGATAAATTACGAATTCAATATATTTATTAGTTTTAAGTTGAAACAAACTGAATGATCCTAAAAAGAATTCCTAATTTGTAAAATCTATAGCTGAAGGCTCTCAAATTTACCCATATGTTATCTTATTCTTTTAGTAAAACAGCGGGATCTATCAACTTCTAAAGCGGATAAAACCTATACTATATCAGGACGTCGCCTAAAATTTAATCCTCTGAGTTAATATCATGTGCTTTTGATGCACTATGTGAACGTGTACCATTATAAAAATTTGCATTAGATTCATTGCTATCATTGCAATCTTCCTTTGTTTGATTATTTTCTTTCATCAAGTTTTCTATTAACGGAAAGCATGACCGGGACCACGCATTAAACGCGGGACAGTCCCGGTGAAAACGGGACATACAACAAGCCCACCTATGATGCTTAAAAAATCGGTAGAGCGAAATTTAAGCAGCCCTCAGGAGTCCCGCTTAGAGGAAACCAGGTTGGCAGCCCTTACTGCGAGAAGAAACAGTGGAGAGGCCGCAACAGAAAAGAGCGGCGGGGCAAGACCGCAGATCGAGAGTCGCGATAACCTTAAGAAAAAGCGATGCAAAAAAGAAGCGTATCTTACAGGTAGGGGAACTCTCCAAGGCGTGGGCAGAAGAGAAGCAAAGAGAGGAGGATAAGTGGCTGTGGAGGAAAAAAGGCGATGGAGGAGAATCCTGGAGAGAAAGGGATAAAACTTTTTCCCCGAAAAAGACGCGTGGCCTGGGAGTTGTAAGAAAGGTGTGGTGCAAAGGAAAGGTCTTACGAGAAGGTCAGGTAGATGAGTTGCGCGATAGTTGGGAAAAAGTGACGGAAATTTATCGAGAGGGTAGAAAGAGAGATTCCGAAAAGGAAGGGGATTGTGACTAAGTTGGGGAAATGTTTCCGGCTAGTTTGCGGGATCGTGGGTGAAAGCCGCACGACCGTAATTAAAGAGAATTCGGAATCTAACCCAATAAGGATTCTCCATCGATCCATACCCTTAATTAAGTCTGCACCTGAAAGGCTGTGAGCGATTTGATCGTAGTTTTAAGAGGATGCTGATTCGCTCCGAGTGTGTTCGTTAAAGCGTGGCACGACATGCTAACTGTGATTAATATGACCTACGATCTCCTTCCGAATCCGAGAAAAACGATGCACTGCTTAAAAAGTGCAGAAAGTGGGTTTAAAGCAGCGGAAGCTGCGAAAATAATTCAGAACCGCGCAAGTGAGTCAACAAGTCCCGCTATATTTCGTTTCAAGTTCTTTGCCAAATTTTTCGATTCTCCCATTACCGATGTTTCTTCCGAGAAGAACGACGACAAAAATTTCCTCGTAATTAATTTGAGTGAGAAGAAAAATCCACACGCAACGAATGGAAAATTATGATTTCAATAATAACATAATTTTGAACAGGTAACTCTAACTTCCTCGGTCCACATGTTCTCTCTACAACTTCATGGACTAATTCGGCTCAAGTGTATTACTGAAATGATAAAACGTATTTAAGTAAAAGTGGACAAGACATAACGCATGGAAATTTAAATTATAATGACTAAAATTCCATTTTTCCGCCATAAATTTGGAGATCAATTTCAATAGAATCACCTGTGATGATGTTAATTAAGGCAAGGATTTACTCAATTAGCTTGCGCAACAGGTGGGTCAAATAAGCTATTCTGTTTACTTTAATAGTTTAACACTTTGGTCTTATACACTTTCAAATGAGCATTAAAGTGGATTGAGAAACCCACCTCTCCCCACTTCGTACACAACTTGGATGAGGAATTTGAGAAATATTCCCTCCTGCCCGAGGTAAATTTTGTAGACAAACAAAAAGCTATTCACTAATAAACGATGCTGGATTCTACCGGTAAGAGGATTGAAGGACCTACAATTTGAGTTGATGTTATGAGCTGCAATAACTCAAACTATTTACGACCATTAATACTATATTTAGTGAATTCTTCCTGAAAACTAGTAATTCCCCAGCCATGAACTTCCTTAACAGAGGCTCTCAGAAATTTGAGGTATACATACTCGGTCAGTGTATACTAAGGTGAATTAATCGCATTTTCTGTAGAAAAATTAATTCCTCAAATTAATCCTAAAACCACATTAAGAATAGTGAATTAAATTTTTAATTAATCTTGCAAATAAATAATGAATATGCAATGCGTGTTAAAGTTTCCGGTTTAACTGCAAACGACAAATTGTCCCTATTTATAATAAGTAATTTACCCCATAACTATTTCAAATGATACTTAAACATGATTGGAATTTATACTGCAACTATTACAGAAAGGCGATCTCGATTGAGGGAGAAACCTATCGTCTAACTTTCAATATTATGGCATGTTGTTAAGCATGAAATACCTACGGGAATATCACGTCTAACATAACAACACACTCATTTCTAATCTTATCTTCTGTTGACTGTAAACACTGATATTCTAGAGGTTTACATTGGTTAAGAATCGATTATTAAATTTTCAAGATAACGCAGTCGAAATGTCGAAGCCGTCAGGAGAAAAATAGTCGCGGGGATTTTCATCGATTACCTTTATCTTCACGAAAATTGCTCATATTTTATGTTAGGATGCTTGATTATAACGACCCTGAAACATACGTATCCACATTCTCAGCCGGTCTAGACGTATTTTCCCATTTTGAGAAAATCGGAAAGTAGAGTTTACAGCCTGGAAAAGCCGTATGATGCGCTGAAATCCACAAAAAAGCTGCATTTCGTGACTCGTGCCTATTCGCTCAAGTAGTGGGAAGGAACGAAAACCACTATTTGGTGAGATGACGGGGTTCGGCATATTTTTCCGCCCCGAAAACATTACGTGATATCGGTCCCGAGAGAAAAACCACTCAACAAATATTTACAGGTTCGCGAGGTATCTTCGACCTGAATTATTCATTGGAAATGTTTTAAACATGCTCCTTTTCGGTATAATAAACGCCGGTAGAAATTTCCGCTTTTCTTCTAATTTAATCGACCAGCTTCGACCTTAACGTACGTAAATTTCTCACCCTAGGACATCTGAGGAATGTCGTGAAAAGGCAATAATATATCAAAATGATGACCGAAGGCACCCATGTAAAAGGAAGTAAAAAGGCTTGGGAAAAAGGGGATCCATAGCTCACGAGGCTCTGGAAGGTCAAGGAAAGGAAAGAGATGTGTTCCTTGTAGGTTTTTTCAACCCTCCCGTTGGTTCATCTTGATTTGTCAGAGGACAGATCGGGAGAAAGATTTATGTCTTGAGGAGAATTATAAGAGGTGCGCCTTCGTATAAAAAGGGAAGAGCTTATCGCTCGGTAACCTAAATTTTTCAACTAGTATATATGGAGAAATAATGGGACTGTGCTCTTGACAAGTCGACCCAAGTGACAGACGTTGTCTTGAATTATAACCTCTAGAGACTGCTGCAACGGGAAAATCCTTTCCCGAAAGTCCCAAAGTCATGCATATCTAACATAAATACTTAAATATAAATTCCGCAACAAGTTTCCCTATCCTTTCAAGCAGCTTCTCCTTATATATTTGCAATAACACACCCACAAATCTTAAAAATTCAACATTCTTAAGTTAACAGATTTTCTTCAGTTAACTGAGTCATCAAAATTTGTTTCGTTTATACGTAACCATCCTCATAAGAACAGAGAATTAATTTAATCATGAACTCAATAATGTATTAGATGATAATTTATATATATTACTTATACACTAACTTATTCGAATAATTCGTTAGATAAAACATAACAGAAACTCATAGCACAAGGTAATATACTTCCCACCGTTCATAAAAGAATTAACATAATTCTGGAATAATTCTTCATTTAAACACTGAAATGAAGCTCATATCCTAAACTTCCGAGTGGTGTTTACGTTTCTGCAATTTCAAATACCTCTACACCCATTTTTTCCCAACTGGTAAGAATGAAAAATATCCTCGCAAAGCTAAAACACTGTAAACAGGATTTTCAAAACATTAAGAAGGGTTTAGAACCATCAAGCACAGGAAAACGCAGACCCTTTTAGGGGAACAGGGACCTCGTCCACTTTCCGACCCGAAGCGATGCTTCTGAGAAATTAAATTTGTGTCATGCGCAGAAATCAGACCAAGATTTATGTCCACCAGAACGTCCCTTTAGCCTACAAAAACTGAACACGTGGACCATTCCAGGGATGCAGTGGCCACTTTAATATGCAGTCAGTTGCATAGCGGCACAGAGGCACTTTTCACAAGCAGTATTTCTCTTTCAATATGAATAAATGTCTCCATGAGTGGCACGTCTTCTCGACGAGTTTCTTGCTCTTACAAAAAGTAGTGCGTTGTTGTACTTGCGGAAACGGAAACATTCAAGAGAAGTAATGAAGAAGAATCGAGTTCCCCTCGATTTATAAAATGAAACTTATGAATTTCATCCATATTATTATTATTATTATAAAACACTTTATTCGGCGAGGTTAGACCCATGTGTGCCTCTCTTACACCTAACCTCTGTAGTCATACATTTACATAGAATTTCAGTGTTAAAAAATTATATAAAATAAAAAAATACATTTAAAAGTAAAGGATAAGATTGCGGGAAAAAAACTCTTCGGCTGAAGGCCTTCAGAGAAAAACCCACGGTGCCAGTTTGTTTTAATTTGATATTAGATTCAAACTTTGAAAATAAGAAAGAGAATATAAAATATAAAACGAGGAAAAGCCTGTGAAAAGAAATCTTAAGAACCAAGCAAGCGATTCTGATGAAATTTGCTTTATCTTCCAAGGGCTGTTTTGAACAACACTTCCAACAGTACCCGAGATTTGATTAAAAATTGCGAATGAAGAGCAAACTTTATGCCCTAACTTTATGTTGAAACATAGTATATCATTCTAAAATTAAACAAGACTGGCTCTTAGTTCTGATTCACAAAACGCGAATGTTGCGACCAAAAGTCAAGACTGAAATGAAGATGTTTCTACTAGTAAACAAACAATTAATACTAGTTTGCCACATTGTAAGGTTTTATACAACAAAATAGGAGATAAAATAAAGGGCATCATTTGGTCCCTTAGTTCAGTTTTCTACAAGTAAATTACGAGTACGACATGGAACCCTGGCGATTATGTTACATGTAGCAAGATTGAATCCTAAAACGGTATCCTAAAACACACACGAATACAGAAATTATCGTTATCA
This sequence comes from Ladona fulva, assembly GCA_000376725.2. Taxonomy (NCBI): domain Eukaryota; kingdom Metazoa; phylum Arthropoda; class Insecta; order Odonata; family Libellulidae; genus Ladona; species Ladona fulva. The sequence goes on along the minus strand of KZ308114.1, from coordinate 471,711 downwards.
CCGTTTAAATAACTATCGGAATCTGAAAAAGTTGCAAAAAGCTGATCTCGTAGAAGAAACACAGAATCTGAAAATTATTCAAAACTTCGACAACATCTCCGCGCCCTAGATTTCACAGTATGCATAAAAAAATCCTGCATAGGAAAACAGAGATGACTGATTGAAGAAGACCCCTTGATCTCCTCTTTCCATGACCCGTCTTTTCAGCTCAAACGAAAAGTGCCGCGATTACGAAGCTGCAGATAGGCTATCTCAGAAGCTCCTGAAAAAATCCCAGTCTGTGCGTCAGAAGCGAACGCATAAAGAGAGCTGCTTTCAAGCCAGGTGAGTCGGAGATAGGCCCAAACAGCTTCCGCCGCCGACTTTACCGCTAAAAGCGCTTTTTTATATAAATCAGCCCTATTTATTGCAGTCCCCATCGCAGAGCGCCATGTGCACGCGCTCTGAAAATAAACTTCGAAGCGAAATGAATAAAAAACCAAAGGGTAAAAGGAGTCCGTGCATGAAATACGTTCTCCGCGACAGGCTCTCCGAAGTAAATTTGTAGAAAAAGGCGACTCGGTGGAAATTGCGAACATCATACCGCGGTGAGGAAGTTGAAAATAATCCGCTTTGAGAGTATCTTAAATATATATAAATAGCGGCGATATTAAACGTTTTGAAAGGAAAAACTGACGAGGTTTGTCGAAACTATCCGAGGCTCGTTCCGCCGGAAGCATTCGAGTTGAAGATAGGAAGAAAAAAGATAGTGAGGAACCTCGGCTGAATGGGAGGCGCTGGGCAAAAATATCCTGAAATAAATGTCTGGTTCGAAAGGAGTACATCGACAGCCCTTCCCCATCCATCTGTGGGAGTAAAGAGGTTGAAAGATGGAACCCGTCAACGGATCCATCTCTACATTCTGGAGGAGACCTGAGCCGCGACGAAGATGTACGTTAATGGATTTATGTGACGGAGGGATATTTCCCGTTTTCGCACATTTCTACCACTCCGAAGACATAAAATACCGGGACGCTGATAGAAAGGGCTGACTCGTAAATATCTCGCGGGCTTACGCGTCGTATAGAGAGGTTAGGGTGAGGAATTACGGGTGACTGGGCCCTTTTAAAGAAAGCCGTGTTCCATTTCTCATAAATATAGAAGACGTACATCTTCGGGAAGAAAAGACACTCGCTCGCCACTTTCAAGAGTGCGTGTTTTGATCGGTGGAATGTTTACTCGAAAACTCGTCATTCACAATGCTTAATGGTTTACTGGTTCGAGATAAAGAAAAATGTACGTACATCACTTGTCTCCCTTGTTCACGGATGTAATAACATGGAAGTTACTGTGGTATAAGTTACTCTGAATAATGGCATCTTTATCACTACGTTTCTAACGCCAAGCAAACTGTTATTCGTTGGATATTAGTACAGCGCTTTTATGGAATTATTCCATTGACAGCTTTCTGGTTCAAGGGGGAAAACAATGGTTAATTATCTAAATCCTTAATTAAAATCTCTCTTCCCTTCCCCAATCCTTTTGTAAATAATGGTGGTGGAGGTCCAACCAGCCTTCGAACTGAATAACTAACAGAAATACCAAAATTACTTGTCTTGATAATGAACTATAATAAACAAATAAGATATCTGAGGAAAAAGACTGCATTTTGAGAAGCTTTGTTTCTACCTTCAAATTTTCTGAAAGGACGTTATTAAAGTTGACTCTATCCTATAATCTAGCTATGGAACGTATGTGCTATGACTGATTACTGTAACTATCAAACAACTTGAAACAAAAATGTAATTGCGATCATTTTTTAATTTTTACTATTCTACTTTGGTTGAATATAATTCTAAAGGTGAATCGTGTGTGTTGGAGAGGATTAATACTCGGTCGGACGTTTCCTAGTTATGGGGTTTAAGAATGGAAGCTAAAAATCAAGTTCTATCGAAAGTGGATTAAATTCAACCCTGATCATTGACGATGACCCGGTTACAATGGCTGAAACCGAAATATTTTTTTAGGAATTACTAAAAACGGGATAATTTAACTCATTGTTTGCCGCACAGATTTCTCACACAGCATAAACAATAGATATTATTAAAGCTTCTTATCTTTATCCTCTTCACTTATCAGGTCGCTTGAGGAATATTGTTATGGTGATTAATGATGATAACGAAATTTGGGACTAATTTCATGGCCGTATGCCCTTCCCGCCGCAAACTCATCTCAGGAATATTGTGCTCCCAACGGGGTTGAACCAGAGAACGTTTCTTTCACGGGTGGATATTCCACCAAGTAGGCTAAGAAAGAGCCCATCCTCATCACTATCTGCGTACAAAATTGGCTTGGGAATATCCATCTAATGGATGGGGGAATTATCAGCATTCAAAAGCTTGGCCCTTCCGCACATAAAATGAAAATTCAAGCAAATAAAAGATTTCAATGCATAATTCAACAATTGTTTGCCTCAAACGAGTTACTGTGGAATTAATTTCACCATGTACATTGTGGTTATAACTAGCAATGTACCGTATATTTAGACATCCTGTTATGTATTCATTCCTGTTAGAACCTCAACCCCTCCACAATTAGCTCCCTAAAGCCTTGGAGAGGGAATTAGGCGCACTAAGCAAGGTGAAAGAAGTTGGCCATTGTTTATCTCACTCAGACAGAGTGTTACGAGAGGAAAACAGCCGCATGAGTAAAACACAAAGGCCATATGAATAACACTTTTGGTAGCATTCAATTAGATCATTAAGACTACCCAAATAAATCTGATGTATAGAAAACAAACGGGAGATTGTAACGAAAGTTTCAGAAATGTTAAGACCAACAAATGCGATCTTGCAAAGCTTGGACCCCAGGAGATAAAAATGAATACTTGACGCAACATTATCGATACAAATGTAACGAAAACTCAGATTTCCAGAATAGAGTTATCAAAATAAAACATCTAAATGAAAGGAAACAAACCATGTAAAGAAAAGAATATGGAAATATATATTCTAACGTCTAATTTATACAGTGATATTTCTTAAATGCAATTTTATAAAATCCCTGCGAAATTTCATCCGGAAACCCACGTACTCCATTAACGTCAAATCTGTCGATCACTGATGGATCAGATCTTCGATTCGACCTTGTTAGCGTTCCACATCATATATTATGGGATAGCAGCAGGCGAATGGTATGTAACTTGAGCCAGTACTTACGCTGTTACGCGGCTACTAAATCAAGTACCGGGGCTTCAAAAAAAAAAATTAAAACGAAAGCCAATGCGGGAAATCAATAAGGGGTATTTCTATTCGAGAATTGAAAGGATGATGACAGGTTACCTCAAATTGTCTATTGCCCATCAACTTAAAGGAGCGATAGAAAAATAAGCCAGGGAAAGAAGTTTACAAATATCTGGCCAGATTGGCCACTCGAATCTTTTTCGAGTTGAAGGATTTACTCAATACAAAACTTAACGTAGAACGTTAACGTAGACTTACATTATTATAACAAAAGTTTCTCATTTACATTTATTAAGATATTGAGTAGATTTAAGAGGGCATGACAGAAGAGTTTAATTCTGTATTTCAGGATAAAAGATATACTTCTTGCTGTTTTTCCATTAATTTATTGCTCGATTCTGTTAATTTAATCGTAATATTCCTCGAACTCTTCATTCTGAAAAGAGAGGCATACTGGAAAGTTCGCCAGAAAAACATCTTGACGCGGCTTATTTGGCCAGCATCCCACATATCGGCTCTACCTGCTAACTAAAGGTATTTCCTGAGGGCGTTTCCGTATCAATGATTGTGCAGAGGAAAATAAGACCTTTTCCTCGGGAACATTACTTCGGCATCCTCTTCGTGAAGAGTTTAGCCATAATAAATTAGAAAATCGCAAAGATTCATATTAAAGAAACAATAAAAGCGAAAGAAGATGTCAGAGTAATCAGCCGGTTAGAAATTAAGCGCAGAAGAAATTAAATTTCCTAGAACAGTAAAAGCATATAAAAGAGAATGTTAAAAATCACATAAAACTAGCAGGACTCCGAAACGTAACTACTTACGTTCAAGTTTAAGCTCCGGTTCATTGTAAACACCAAATTCCGGTTAAGTTTCCTCGTTCCGGTTTTGCTCCGGCAACCAGAGTCGAACCGGTATTTTCGCTCCGAGCGTTAAAGTTCAAAGTCCTTTCAAAGGTATTTATTATGCCTAACTTTCAAATAATAATAAATCTATTTTTATTTTAGGCAAATTTTTCATATTAAAGAAACAATAAAAGTACGAGTTCAGTCAATAAAATCTAAATATTAACGAACGAGAAGCAAGCCACGAATACACATTATCAGTTAATAGGACAAGAGTTTCACTTTAAGCAGAAAGCAAATCGAGAGTCTGAGCAGAAAGAATAATGATTACCGGTTACTGTTCGGGTTGAATACATTTTTACTTCTCTGATCACCTCGGAAAAAACAACTGTTTTTTCTGTTTTGGTCCTATGTACTAGGTTCGAAAAGAAGAAACCGCGAAATATCGATAAATCAGAAAGAAAAGTATAAAAATACGATGAAAACAAGAACTAGAAAGAACAACTTGCACGGAAAACAATATGTCAAGGATTATAAACAATGTACGAAGAGATAACGGCAGTAGGGCCACTGATGGCTATAATATTAACAATATTAACAACTACTAAAACCATCAAAAGAGACTTACGATTGCTTACACGCATTTCGCCCCCCGCGGGAGCCTCCTCAGAGCGTGAAAACCAGAGGTTGTGAAGAATTTCTTAGGGAATACTAAGAATCAAATCAACAGCCATGACAAATCTGGGATCTATGGCATCACTTGTCCAGAGTGTGGGTAGAAATACGTGGGTCAGACAAAACGCAAATTAATTACTAGATTCAAAGAGTATTTAGCACATTTTTAATTTGGCCGAGACCAGTGCTCCAGCGTTGCCAAACGTATGTCAGATACAGGTCATTTAATATCAGCGTTCATTCATCAGCTGGCTTAAAATTACTAAACCATTACAGACTTAGACTTTAACAAAACATCGCTCAAATTATTAGATTTTAAATTATGACTTTCGGACTTGTTTAGTTTTTCCCTCGTTTTTCTTCCACTTGAACTTGCACCTTCACAGCCTCACTGATCGTCACGCTCTGAGGCTCCCGTGGGGGACAAAATACGTACATATAAGCAATCGTAAGTCTCTTTTGATGGTTTTAGGAGTTTTTAATGTTATTAATGAACGAAGACTGTAATTACGTTGATGAACGAAACGGGTCCATCGCGATAAACCATAAGAAGAATACGAAGCCAAAAAGCAAAAGTAAATCGAGCGAATCTGCTGTAAAGAGAATAAGTATAAAAGAGAAATAAGCTCAAAATATAGCTCAATGAAACTGTTTCTAAATTCTTTCCATATTTTAAGGATACCGGAGCGTAAAATGAGAATGGGTCGGTTGAAATTCTCCCGGCGAAGGTATTCGCTTCCTAACAGCCCATTTTCATGATAAAAGGATGACGGATGACTCGGCATGCATGGCGAAAACGACGCGTGACATCCTTTCAGTCCCCTTTGAATCTAACGCTTCATCGGAAAAATAAACGACACATCCTTCGACGGCATCTCGAGCTACGCTCGATATTCCCCCTATCTCGAGTTTAAGTTCCTGAAAGCGACGGATGTAATAGAATCTAACTGACGCTGAGATATTTTTCGAAATTGAAAATATATAATGGATTATTCTCCCACGTTCAGCGCTTGCGTTGCAGGTTACGGCAAGCAATAGTAGAGGTTTCAATGATACCTTAATCCCTCATTGATTTAAATTCTATGACAATATTACTGGTTGAATAACTGCTTCTTCATCGCTTTTTTGTTTTAAGTTTTCTTGTAACTGCTTACCGCTATTTCTTGGCAAGGGAATTACTAGATTTCTATTCCTGAGTTTCAAAATTTCTTTTATCATACGTAAAGTAATCTAAATAATAATTTAATGATTTAAATCTCTTTGGTCATGCATTAAATAATTATTTAGTTTATTTAGTTATTTTCATTTATGATACTGTTATTTTATATTTACACTTAAAATTAAAGCTAGCGTGACCTAAAAATTTTTGCTGTAGAAGAGCTTATGAATACGAATCTGGTAGTAGAGGAGCCCAAAACTACGGTCCACGAAGATGTTTGCAGCCTAAATCATAAATGATGATTAAAGCACAGAAATTTCATAAATAACCCGATGCACTAGACTAGCTTACGCTTATTCCGAGTTAATTATACGTATAACGTCTTGAATAGGTTAAATAAACCGAAGTTGAAAAAATTGCCGAATAACTTAATTTATTCTTGATATAATCCGACAACTTAGGCTCGACAACCTCGAGTGCCTTCTGGCTCATCGAGTGAAAAGCTTGGACACCACTGTACAAGAGTGATAAATTTTCCACCTGGCTTTGGCAGCACTCGTGCCTTCTAAATAATATTATCTTAAAGAAAAACGTATGTTATATAAGATTCAGTTAATAGCGTTCCCAAAAAGTTGCCGAAATAAAGACGAATATAGCCCACTGCTATAGCTTCATCAGAAGTCAGAAGAAAAACGAGCCATTAAGTCATTAGTCTACTGACAGAGGAAAGAAAAAACGTTCGTTAAATCACTCAACAACCCTACTCCAAACTCGAAAGGATTAGGGCGAGGTTGAGTTGAACATATTTCGCACCCTGGGGTGACTAAGAAAACATATATCACTAGCTGTTTCCAAACGCCTAAATAAAACATAAAACTTCAACAAAATCAGTCGTGAACTGCAAAATTGTCAGTTCTGAACTGGTTTAGCTGGTTATTAATAAAAGTAAGCGAGAGAAAGGGAATCCGACAAGATAGGAGCTGAGATTGGGAGAAAAAGAGATTTTTTATGACGCTGCGGTGAGTGTAAAAAACGGAGGAAAAAATCTGAGGGAAGGAAGTAACAAGTGAGCTACTCGTGAGAAATAAATTAACGTGAGCGCGTTTTAAATAAACGTTCCGTATCTTCACATATTCTACATCCTACATAGGCTACACAGGGCGAAATATGTCATACACGAGTTTACACACGGCGAAAATTCGAATAGATTAAATGAATCTGTTATAGAAGTACAAAATACATGGAGGTTATTTTCCATTTGTCGTATACTCAATAATAAAAGAATATAATTTGATGAACTAACACGCTTTAATGCGCTTAAATTAAAGACTGGATTGAAGAGAGAGAAAACAAGCTTTTACTCATATCACAATATAAATTAATCCAAAGACCACGGTTTTGACGCTTTCTGTCATCATCAGACCTACTGATATGATACGTAATTTATGATGCATGACATATGATTATAATTTATATACTATGGTACATAATTATGATATGTAATTTAAATAATGGCACGGGTAAAAGTTTGTTTTTCTTCCTTCAAGGGGATGGTGCTTTTTAAAGTGATCATGCAATTTATTCAGCCGATTTCAGAAATATCGAGCTTGAATTACTAAAAATTACCAATGTGATTGCAAATTCTGATTTAAATTACCGTCATTCAAATACACGACGTACTGTTATGTAGAAAACGTTATTCCCGGATTAAGAAAGCCTATAGTCCAATACTGAAAAGAGAGACAACAGAGAATTTCTCTATGCAAAACTATAAATTTAAAGTAAACAGAACCTTAAAAGTCCAGACAATTTTTCAAATACAGCCGTAGTTATACTGAAAATTACCAAAATCATAACTGATACAATACCTAATGGATAATTGAAGCAACTGAGGGGATGAGAATATGGTTTACATCCTTACTCGAAAAATTACAAGTCTTTAAAAAATCCTTCGCAGGACTCATAAGAACCCTACGTGAAGAAATTCAACCATTTAAAAGTGAATTCCCGAAGGAAAAGACAGCATCGAAATCGTGTTTCCATTTCTGCGAAGCATTTCCAATCCCAATCCGACAAATTGAAGCGAAACAGTCTGTAGAAACCATACGAGAAGAAACGCGAAATTTGGCCAACTCATTTGAAACCGTTCCGAAAGGAAGCCTTACGGTACTGTGAGAAATGGCGCAGGGCTTTGAGAAGCAAAAGTGGAAGAAATGCAAGAGGGCTGAGAGTAGAAAGTGAATGGACGGGAAGAGAAGAGGTCGGGAAACGCTAGTCACTCCGCCGAGGGGGTAAGGAGGGCAGAGGAAGTGGTCGATCATCCGACTGCAACCAGACGTTCTTCTAGGGAAGGTCATCAGAGGCTCACGACCAGAGAAGTTAAAGAGGATGGCGCGGAAAGGAATGGTAAGATACGTGAATGGAGGAGGATTTCGGGGGACGACATATCCGAACAGAACAGAAAGAAGATTATCGGGAGGTAAAGAAAAATGGGGCAGAAAGACAGTGTTGGTGGGGGAAGCGTGTCGATTGACCGAGGGGGAACCCGACCGACGCTCATGAATCGGGAGTATTATCGAACGATTTATGGCGTACGAATTTGCTCGCCTCCAGACGCATTTTGCCGTCGACTGAAACAGGTGCAAACATCCCCTGCTCAACCTTAAGGGTTTCTCCCCCATCTCGCGCGAATCTCCCGTATTTCTTCTTTTAAAGATGCGAAAATCTTCCCTTCGTCCACTTCGTCGTCCACAAAAAGGTTTTCTCATTCGCGAAATACTCGAAGCGCCTGCGAGGATTTTCCGAGAAAGATTAAACGCCGAGAAATATAGCGACACAGATTTCGAAACCCGTTTTTTGCAACATTTGTCTTATTTCAAAGATTTTTATCAAGCGTGAAATTAAGAAAAAAGCGGACATGAAGAGCAAAAAACGATTCCGCAATGTCAATGAGTGGTTAAATATTTCCTATTAAACAATATTCTTCACACTTACCCTCTCGTGACAAGGCAACAATTTACCCAAAATTATACCCCAACTTTTCCGAATCAGATGGTTAATTTCGTTTCAGACATATCCATATATCCAAAGCAGTCAGACACAACCTATTCAGCTTGTGGCATCTCTTGAATTCTTAAAATATGTTTTCGCACCACTTAGCACACAATGCGAAATTTTTAAAGAAATGAGAAAACTGGGTTCGCTATGTCATAAAAATATAACTCCAATTTACATAATAATGATGTTAACCAAAATTATCATTTTTACGTCATATATCATTTATTTTTAGCTATTCCAAACTAAGGATTATATTTTTCATAAGGAACATTCATCGTAAATATCTTGCTGAAATATTTACTTTTCTATATTCCATAAACCTGATTAATAATTAATCATCTACTTATATGTTTACGCGACTAGATAAATTGTTTATTATGGGCCGTAGCACTTCGTCATAAACCCAGTTTATCGTGTGCCCCAGGTTAAGAGCCAATGATATAGAGCGAAAGGACTGCGCGAGGGCAGAAAATAATTAAGTAGTGCACAAAAAAGGCTGTTAGCATACTTTAACAGTTTAATTAGCAATAAAATAAAACATAAAAATCTGCGACCTCGTACTGAAAACCCAGGCACAACCACCCAGGTTAGAAATGCATGACTACCCATTGGAAAGAATGGAATTTTTTATATTATGTTGTATCAACGAAAAAACAATAACAATTAAATTTAGCACACAGCACATTCCCCTATTTGGTTCATTAATGTTCTCCAAGACCGACGGAGAAGCAGCGGCATTTCATTTGCACTTACTAAACCGTTCTCAGGTCATTGTGACGAGGTTTTTACCGTAATGAGATTCAGCTCATGGATGTTTGAGGACGCGAGTAGATGTGGGTTTATGAACACAGAAAGAGTAAAGCCACAGCTCTCCTAACCTAAATGGAAGATTATTACGAGAGACGACTCTCAACCTACACTTCCATATTCTGGCTTCCCCTTGGATTTCCCAGTCAAACGTCTGTGGAAAATTATAATATAATGATGAGGGGAGAAGATGGAGATTAAGGCTTCCCAATTACCTTGACGATTAAAGGAGGCAATGGGCTGGGAAATTAATAACTTTGAAATTAGCGACAAATACCTATCAAGTGTTAGTTTGATGGGGGGTTGACTTCCCGGTTTAATGCATCATTAAGCTTTTATGCATACTTATGATTTATGTATATTTATGACTCGTATATATAATGATATTTGCCCTTTTAAAGAAAGCCGTGTTCCATTTCTCATAAATATAGAAGACGTACATCTTCGGGGAGAAAAGACACTCGCTCGCCACTTTCAAGAGTGCGTGTTTTGATCGGTGGAATGTTTACTCGAAAACTCGTCATTCACAATGCTTAATGGTTTACTGGTTCGAGATAAAGAAAAATGTACGTACATCACTTGTCTCTCTTGTTCACGGATGTAATAACATGGAAGTTACTGTGGTATAAGTTACTCTNGTTAACTGACTTGATTTATATTTTATTTTACATGCATAAATGTAATTTTCTGTGACATTCTTGCCATCCCTTCAACGGGAACTCAGCGAGCAAATGGAATGATTACAATACTAATAATGTTAAGAATGAAAACAATAATTTACATAACTATTATCTCATTACCTTCTTGTTAGGCTGATTAGATTGGATCTATTTTGTTGCAACATAATTGTTTATCACAGCCTTATACAAATGCAAGGGCATGGAGATAAATATACTTTAATTTTATATTTTATCAAGAGGTCAACTATGTCAATTCCATAGCACCCTTACCTATTCCGACCAATAAAACTGATAATACCAAATAGGGCATAAAATAGATCAGTCCGTTAAATCCCCACTAACCTTCGAGGATAAAGGATAAGAAAAAAACTGAAAGGAAGAGGTAAGAATGAGAATAAAGATGGGGAGAGGTTGGAATAGATATAACTGTAACTTCATACCGGGAAAAACGGGAATAAAATCCATATAATAGTAGTATTCATTAAAGCGGAGGGAGTGAGACACGCACGAGGAAAAGAACTATAGAGGAACGTGTTAGGGGAAGAAAGTTGGTAAAGGAGAGTGCAGAGAAGCGAATTTGATGGAGAGAGGGAAGGAGTGGATGAGAGAGAGAAAGAAGAGAGAGGAGGGGGGATACAGGGAGGAGAGAGGCGGGCTGCTGACGGAAGGATCGATACGAGAGTGAGATTCCCAGTGCGTGGGTGGGTACGGCTGGAAGGGGGGAGGAGACGGTGGGGAAGGGAGGGAGAGGGGGGCACGTAGAGGGGAGCCTAATGGGAGAAAGAGGAGGGATTTTAAACTCGATTTTTTTCGGGCGAAGCGGGGCGAAGGGATGGCTAAATGCGATGGAAGTCGAAATGGTGGGAAGCAGAGGGATGGTGAGCAGTCAAGGGTTTCGGAGCGATGAGACGGTCGTGTGCCCTTGTTTGTAGGGGTTGCTTTTTAAGGGATGGTAAAGGTGGTGAGATATCCGGGCCAAGGTGCGGTGTAAAGACAGGGAGAGATCGGACCTATAGCTTGGGGCTGTACCTACCCCTCCGTCCCTCTCTCTGTTCCCCAGTCCAAGGCCGGTCAACCACGCCCCGATAGGAGTTCGCGCTGTAGCATGCGGAAGGGAAGGATGGTTTGAAACAGTTTCGGATGCGGCTTTGCAAGGGAGTAGCGAATAAGCGTGGAATTGTCTCTACTTCAGTTTGGGTGGGCGGCAGAATACAAGGAATAAACACGATGTGCATTACGCAAGAACACCGGGTAAATCGATAGGAGAGATAACAGACGACGTTTTGCCCTCATATTGTCAACTGAATTGTGCGACTGCTGTTCCCAGATCGTCTCTTGTATGCAGAAGTTCCATTTCGTGCATGTCTTGAGGCGAAAACTGCAGATGCATTCACATTCTGCCGGGTCTACATAGTTTGGCTATGCCCTGTAAATACTAACGTATTACCACCATAGCAAATATGCATAACGAAGAAACGGTGTCAACTTTGAGTTATCATGTTTTGATGTGCGTCGATTTACATTAAAAATCGATGACTAAATTTCCTAACTCAAATTCTTAATTATTTTTGCGGAGAACAGTGGAGAATTTATTATTTTTAAAACGAGAATAGAAAAGATGATCGTGTTTTAAAGTTAAAGTTGGAGGGAATTCTGCTAAAGGTAATTCAAGGAAAAGGGTTAAGGTTACTTGGCACGATCAGGCATGCACCTAGGAAAATTCCGAAGAAGAAACGGACATGAAAAAAGTCTGACGGAACCGGGACTCGAACCCGGGTCTCCCAATTGCCGGTCGGTTTCTCTATCCATTCAGCTATTCCACCAGAACATTTCTCCATTAAATGTTGTCATTCTCTGGTATTTTTCCGTATAGATAACACATATAGCAGACAGCGAAAATACGTCCATTTGAACTGCGATTTACACGGATTTAAATAATATTCCAATTTACCCGAGGAAAGTTCCCAAAAATACCAAACTTGAGGTATCTTGAAGATTAATTAGATAATGAATATCATAATTATATTATTTATTAACATCAGCCACCTCGACTCCATCTTCCTAAAATCACCATCCAGAAATAAATATGAACAGCATCCCAAGGAAGAATGGACTTGAAAAAAGTCTGACGGGACCGGGAATCGAACCAGGGTCTCCCAATTGCCGGTCGGGTGCTCTGTCCGTGGAGCTATCCCGGCAGATACTTCCTTGGGATTTTTCCTGGGTTCACACTATTGCGCGAAGTCACCCTTACCCGTTTCCTTATGAACAGCATCAATATCGAAAAATTTTCATCATGAAACTAAAATTTAGAGATAAGAATATGTTTATTTGTTAATAATAACTTGAGTAAGTGAAAGCTCTAGAGTAAGTGTGACAGTGATAAATATCAGCATATTTATCACTGCCTAGTTTATCTCAGTTTTAGAGAATTGAAGATAGTAGATTCCACTTTTCCAAAAATCCACAAAGGAGACGAGCATATATTAAACCATAAAAAGAAGGATAAAATAATTCAAGAAATATATTAATGCCCTAAATGGAGAAATGCGATGGCCTTAATTTAATCATTGATTAAACAGAATATGCGATATTACAACGGTAGGCTCTTGTTCAAAGCAAGTCATTGCAGTTGCATTTCGATTTAAAACGACCTAAAGAAGAATCATCTATCATAATTTCCCTACTTCTGGCATATACTAAATTATAACATATCTGTGGCACTATATATTCATCATAATTTGACTCCAGCATTCAAAAAGCACGAGCAGTGTACATTTTAGTAGTTAAAAACAGAGAAAACAGCCGATCTCTAAATAAACACATATGAGTAGCTAAGCAACGGTAAACAAATTTACTCTCTCGTCGCAACGGAAAGAGATGCAGTAATAATCTCACGAAATCCTACCGCAGCGAAAAATTCGCGAGACAATAGATAGCTTTGGGAAAAAAGAATACTGAAAAAAAAATCAATTTTCTCACGTGAGAGAGACGATGAAAAATAAACTCGGAGATGAAAGGAGACGTATATATCGCTTCGGGAAAGGGATCAAAACCGCATAAGCGATACCCATTGATGAATGAAGTAGCGGGAAGGTGGGCAAGAAGAAATCGGTTGGAGAGTGAGTGACGCGGCGAAAGGAATTTGGGAAGACGGGTGGGGGCGCTCGGCGGGAGAAAGCAATATCTGAAGAAACGTTGCAGTGAAAGCGGCCTCATTCCGCTCTTGACCTCCCTCAACTTCCACCGCAACCTCAATTGTCCAGCGCATCTTCCACCAAGGTGCTCAGTGGATGCATAATCACGCTGCTATTTATAAATGCAAATATAGTGTTATCAGTATTACTACTATAGCGGTTCCTTTGCCCTTTAACCAACCTCCTTGCAATTTGCATGGTCTGGTATGGCTAGGTGAGGTCTCTACGGCCATCAACCCCGAGACTGATCTGATCCCCGCCCGCTCAGACATTAGCTAAGAATAGCTTGGGGGGTGGGATGAGGCGACTTGGCAAGATGAGGAGTGAGGTAGTTTGCCTTTGCTTTCCTCGATGAGCCAGAATGCTAGTAAGTCAATGTAAAAGCAGCATGATGGCCAGATGAATAACCCTGTTAGTAGCATTTCATAGGGAATGACCAAATCGAATTCCCATACCTCGATACCTTTCATATGATCACAGACTTAAATAATGAGACGAAGTAAATGAAATATGGATTTTTCTAAATCCTATATCAAAAGACAAAATGATGGCAGGAATGTGAGATAGTAACAAAAATCAAAATTTGGTCGCCGCAAATGTTACTTACAATTACTTATAGAATTGAAGTAACGAAGAGATTTTAATGTAAATTTACTAAATCAGAGACCTTCTGATGAGCCTTCCTTTTCTGAGGAGGAACTCGCTGCTGCTATATGTATTTGCAATCCCGTAGATATGATGACTTTTAGATTTTAAATAATGCAAAATGGATTATTCTATGGACTGTTAATATATACATGTATAAGCTAGGAACGTTTTTCAATAATTAATCTGCTCAATACATCCGTATTATGTTAGTAATAATAAAGTGCTGATGGGCTTAAAGAAAGAAAATAAAATAAACTGAATGCAGTTGAATTGGATTGTACAAGAATAATAAGTGTCAAAAACAGGATAAAGAGAATTTTTCATGACCAAAAAATGAATAAAGACTGTAATTAAAACTGCATGATATGGACAAAGTGGGATTTCGAAATTATTTTTGTCGGACAGGATGGATAGAAGTAGAATTAGTAAAATGGCACATGAGGAGAATGTGAGAGGAGAGATGATGGTTGGCTGAATGAGTTGATAAAAGGCTGAAGAGATGAGGCGTGCATATATCAGATATGTATGACTACATGCGTGGATTAGTCAGAATCGAAAAATGTACGCAACGAAAAGAAAATTTAAGGAGTTCTGGTGATATGTAAGTCAAACATTGAGCATATCCCGAAATTAAATGGCGCCAGTGATTATTATAAGGATGTTTTTATAACCTCAATTTAAATTGAGGAAGCCGTTACCATGAAGAACTCAAACACGGATGGAAAAGAAACAATACTTTATAAAAATATTTATTTACTTCCCCATCTGTTTGAGCTTATATCTGATATCCCTCGCATATCCCCTCTTTTACGTGTTTCCTATTCACATAACACCATTCTACATTTAGTTAAATAGATATGCGTGACATAAATATATTGAGATTTTGCGAAGTTAAGCATGCGCTTAATATTAAAAAATCCATTTGAGCAAGAATAAAAAAATATACTGTATTATATGACATGAATTTTGTAATATCGGCAAGTTAGAATAAAGCACGAGTAAAACTTATTGTATGCGAATTAATCATTCAACGTCCACGTAATCCACGCTATTCCACGTATAATCACAGATTATAAAAATAATACGAAAATGGTTCTTCTTAAATCACTGAGACGTCGTTGAAATTAAGCTTCGCGTAATTCTTGCTACGCAAATCTCTTCGCGAGAAAGCGTCATTCTTTCGTAATTGGACACCGCAAAAAAATTGCACAATAAAGAGAAGATTTAGAGCACGAAACAACAGCCTGTTTTACCTCTGACATAAATAACGTAAACCTAGGCCTCCCTTACAAAAGGATTTTTCACTACAAGCACCTCTCGATTCATAAATAATGCTAAGTAAGCTGCTTCATCTTATTCCGCGGGCAACTTCTCTGAAAATTCCATCCTAAAAAATTAAATGCGGCCTTCCGACTCAGAGACTTTTTCAAACCTCAGGATAAGCAGCTTACGTATGGGGAAACTTATCCATTGCTGGGAAAATCCTAGATTCAAAAATTAATTCTCTAATGCGAACAATCGGTGACGATTCTACCAACGCCGAAAGGATTCATCTCTGTAAGAAGCCTTTAATTACGGTGGATGAAGAGTTAATTACAGAACAAATGGGTAACGTCATTAGGCAACTGAAAGAAAGATGGAAACGTGTTTATCATCCATATGATGGAAAGTCGGACGCCAAGCCATATACGGTGACAAGGTGAGCGATTTCAGCTCTGAAGAAACCGAATTCGAAGAATGATTTCAGAGTAAGAAATTATATATTAAGATAGTTAAATATTGTAGGAGCTTCTTTACCCCTCATTAGATTTATTTTCTACATTCGATCCAGAAAATGGAAAACTTATTTTTTTTAATCCACAAAATGTTTTCATTAAACTATCCGAACCTTCGCTTCCGAGCAACATCATCAGGTAAATAAAACGTATACTGCAGGTCGTATACATGCAAATACTGGTAGGAAGGACGACAAAACGGCAAGGAATGGATTTACGGGGGAGAGAAAGGGGTGAAAGTAGATTACGATAGGGTTGAAGGTAAGGAGTTTAGAGCAACGCATCGTGGGGAAGTAATGCAGGTGATTAATAAATAAAAATAAAAAGAAGAATCTCCAGCCCACTATGAAACGATGTCTCAGGAGTTACCAGGTTGAGGTTGCTATCATTTGAGCTGCTACTACTGACAGAGGCAAATTTTAAGTTTGTTGTTCAAGTATGTTGTTTATTAATATAATTCAAGTTTGAATAAAGACTATACATAAAATAAGCTACTAATGAGGGATGTGCACAGCATTATCCTAATTAACCTACATCTTATTAAAAGACGTATGCGATTGTTTAACTGAATACCAATTATAACTGAAAGAAATTAAGTGCAAAAGATTATTAACTTTAATCTAATTAAACTTTCATGTATGTATGGACCAATAGAAATACTTTAAATCCTGATATTAAACGTTTATCGATGACAATAGTGTACTTCCAAGAAAAGAACAACAGAAAGATGAAATAAAATATCAATAAAGATACAAGCAGTTGCTTAGATACCTAAATTGAGAACAATTAAGCCTGATAAAATTCAACGGTTCAAGTTCGCAGAGCTAGGAGCACCGTATTCAAATTAGGCTAATTCATGCAAACATAAATAAGGACAGATGACTGCAATCTCCAGGAAATAAACACCTCAAGTAAACGTTCACCAGAAATAGAAGTTGTAAGGGGAAAGAAAGTAGGTCCATAAAGCATGATGATTATCACATACACCGACTCGGGAACTGGAACAACAGTTGAAGATGTAGAAACTCTTTATCATAAATCTCTGAGATTTTGTAAGATATACGTATATATTACGCAAAAAGGAATGCCTTGCATTCCCAAGGATAGTATCTTCAGTGTGGCAACAGAACTCGTTGGAAGATAGGGTAGAATATGTGCACGGAGAGATTTCTGGGACGAATGCAAAGTAAAATTTAGTATCAGAAATGCATTCCAGCTTTATTGAAAAATAAAGATTATACGCAGTTATTATACTAGATGTTATGTCTATTGCTTTTTACATTTATTTTTTGTTCTGGTAAAAAAATAATAATAAGGACACATCCACCTTAGGGTAGACAATGCTGCAGAACTTTACTAATGTCAACACCGCAAGGCTAACTAAAGGATACTAATAATAAAGGATATACTACTTAATAACTTAATAATAATCAAGTTCGGCTGCCACATCGACTGACACATTAAGATAGACAGTATAAATAGCTGGATATACCTGGAGATCTAGATGTATACCAACATATAGCGGCCAATGGTTTATGTAAATTTAAACGAATGCATTTGGCAATAACGTTAAATTGGACACGAATCATGGGAAAATGCATTACATTCCAGCGTCGCAAAATAAAAAGAAAAGGCGTACCACGGAAAACTAGAATTCAGAGTTAATCCCCTCCAGAATTCAGCATATCAGTAGCTATTCAAATCCTATGGTTGTTTTCAACATAATCCTGAAAGAACTTATTTTTTCCCCACACAAGTGCATTATTACTCTACACTCGCTTGTTAGAATTTATCCAGCATTTTCTTCTAAGATTTTAACCAAATGAGTTTTTAATTAAAGAATTGATAATATCATAATTTCCTTTGAATGAAACGAAAATAACGAAAACTACTCGCATTTAAGAATGTTGAATTAATTGACGGAACATAAGGTAATTAAACTTCTGTGATAATATGCAAGGAAAATAATTCACAATTCATGTCACAAGATAGTCCAAACGGAGGTTAAGTAACTAAGGACGACGATTGTTAAGGACAACAATAAACCAAACAAACCTGTCTACTTCCTTGGGACGGATTATAAGGAAGGGACGGCCTTGCAGGTCGAATAAAGCCATGATGATGCAATCTCTTCATCTCGTTGACAAATTGATACGATGGAACGGCTAACAAACCCAAAGTCGGACGGGTCTGCGAAATTAAAAGCACTTGAACTTGAAAACTCTCGTGTACTTAACGTCATGACGTGACTTCAAAAGTTGACCGAGGCGATGAGCCCAGACGCTTAATCACACCTCGTTATACGTGAGTGGGTTTTTGATATCTTCATGACCCTTTTCGTAATAACATGTGAGAGTATGCGTCAGCTAGCGTCGCTATCTTTATCCTAATTCCTCGATTGATGATGACCCTTAACCGCTTCGGCGCTCTAAAGGTTCTTCGTGACCATTGGAAAATTGGTACCTTAAATATGAATCCCCATTAAATATTTATCTATTAACTGGGTTTTTACAATGAATTAATATACTCTTTCAGCAAGCAAAATTTCCTGTTAATAAACAGCACTGGATTGGGTAATTCCAATTCTTAACTTTCTGTTTCTGAAATTTCCCACATACAAAGGACTTCTGAATATCCTTTAGTATAGTATATGTAGCAGGCATGGACAACATATAGGGATTGAATTTTAAGCTAATTTTGCGACTCTATCGACTAAATCAGGAATTAGGAAACTATTAATAGTCCTATTCTGGAGTTAAGTTTGTATTAATGAGAAATATAAGGATTTGCTCCTTCCAATTTACAATACATGCTCATAAAAAATTTATAAAGTAATGAAAAGCATTCGGTATCGAATTCATATCAATGAATAAGCAATCGAAAATGTCCCTCGGGGATCAATAGGTCGGACGCGACCGAACCGCGATATCGTTGATCAACGATATCAGGCCAACAATACAACAGATACACATACGATATGCACAATAGACCACTGATGGTATAGCTATAATGTCTAGAAACCAAACTCCAGAAAACTATCGAAATGAGTATTAAGTCCAACGTACATTTCTACTTTCAATAAGGTATCATCAGGGGCTCAAAAGGGAAAGTACCTTTTTCGGTGGTTTTCTTGTGTTTGTTTCTTTGGCATTACAACTATACAATAAATAATTACCGAAAATAGAAATAAATCACCCTTTCGTCGCAACAGCTCGCGGCTTAATGGTAAAACTTCCTCTAGCCGTAACTGGATTGAGTAGATTCGGCGCCGGCCACGATCCCCGATGGTTTATAATTTGGTTACGATCACTATAAATAATGATTACTTGATGCAGGTAAGAATAACCAAACGTCTAGCACAAAACCATCTATAGAGTAAAAACTATGGATTAAGATACACAAGCACGAATAAGCTATGTACTTAAATGACAAAGCATCGCTTTTATTATCAAATTACTGTTTACTAACCCAAAATTCTAAGAAGATTTATTCGAAAGATGCATTGAGTTACATTCTAATTTTATTCGTTTACATTATTCTTGATTCACCAATGAAGGCACAGCCATCAATAGGACCTTTCAATTTACTAATCATTAGAAAATGATAAACTTTCCGATGTTCGAACATCATGTGCCGATAGATATTGACTAATTTTCGCTCCATCTAAATTTCTCACCATTACATCATTACCACTAGTGATCAAATTCTTCTATGGTTTGTAGAGTAAGCCTTGTGCTTGAAAGCTAGAGTTTTTTTGCGTAAATTTCGAATTCGACGGCAATGCTTTGCTTACAATAAAATACCTCCATAGGAATTGCTTGAAAGAAAGAGATTTGAACACAGGCGAAAACCTTTAAATTTTTAACAAAACGGATCTAATCGATGAAGCCCAACGACTTACTGTACCATTCCACAGCGATCGTGAACTCGCAAGAAATGGGCAGTTTATGAGGAAACAGTAATAAAGACAGATGGTTGCTTCCTTCTATTTTCCTGCAGAGTATTAGAACAGCAGAAGCTTGAGCTAGCTTAATATGCTGATGTAAATACATCACCTGCCATACACAAATGGCTTCTTCCAGGTTAAATACTATAAATTCACGTACAAAACTAGGCAAACAACAACAGGTCTAGATTCGGAACGGAAACCTGAAATCTGCGGAAAGAGTCTGGAGCATATAAAAACTTCTACAGAGGAGAGAGAAAATGCATACAGAGAAAGGAAGGTTTTTTTCACGTGCTGGAAGGTGAAGTATTCCAAGTGGCGCAAGTCACGTCTTTAGAACGCACTCGATCGGACGCTACTGAAATAACCAATCAGCACCAATCTCATCTGCATTCCTTCGCCCGTTGCGAGAGACGCGCTCATGGTGCAAAATCAAACCTAATCCGAAGCCGCTGCCAACTCGATACGCAGTTTGTTTATCGGGACTCGAGGACTTCTTGGTGAGAGTCTTGCAAAGCCTCCAGGTGCGTTACAGAGGCCATCCGCACGCGTTAAGCGCAGACGAAAACGACCAAGAATTTTCCGCGCGCCCGTAATATGCAAAACTGATTGCTCGAATGATTCCAGCCTTGACCTTCATGAGTTTTCGCGGACAAAAAACCATTTCGGAGAGGAGTTCGCCACCATACAGATGGTGGATCTCGTCCTGGAAGAGATTGCCTGAGGGGATACGCAAAGACTGCCCTTTAAGGTCAATAAATAGACACACTTATTCCAAGGACAAGTAGTCTGACCAAGGTCACGGGAGTGGAACAAAGTTACACGGAACGTGACTCGCTTGGAGGAGGGCACAAGGGGTTAAAGAGGGATTCTACTCGATGGAACGACCAAGTAACCACGGCAGCTATCCGCGCCCTCTTAAAAGACCGCTTCATATTGAGGGCCGTTCCACGCCGAGCTCTCGCATACGAGTAAGAAATTACTGCCAAACTCCTCGGCTGCTTCCCCAGTTATCTCCGCTTAATTCGTGGGGATAAAAAAGTTAAGGGCTTCGGGGGCCTCGTCGCAAACTGAAATTATGGCCCGAGACGCTTCGTTAATTAATTGCCACAAAAATAAAGCGCCGTGGGCTTTAATCCGTCCCTCGCAGGATTCGTCGATTATTCGCAAAAATACACAAATGGACTTCCTGTGGAGTTGAAAATCTTTCTCCTCCGGCGATGAAACCAGTTTAGCGAGTTTCCGCTCCTCCGGAAGTGCAAAAAAATTGTTATCGAAGGAAGCGGGAATGCATCCAGAGCTGTAAGTGCGAGAAATCTCGGTGAAGTAGAGGCAGCGGAGTATTTTAATCATTAAATGGACGACAGAAACTGAGTTTCTTCTGTGCGAAGTGAAAAGTGCGGGGGAATAACTACGAGTGTGACTGACAAAATCGATCCTATTAGCCTGATGGCAAAACATTACAACTAAGGAACGGCGTGAGATAAATTAACTTTCACAGATGTAGAAATATTTACAACGGTAACAGTGTGCATAAATTGTTCGTTTCAGTTTAGATACTGCAGACCAGTTAGAAAAGGAATTAACATGGAAATTGATTTAGGCTTTGTCCTTCACCATTGAAGAGATCGGAAAATGTTCCTTCCTACTCAGTAATAAGGACTAATGCTGAAGATACATCTGATTTCTTCAATAAGAAAGCAGAGATAAAATAAAAGGAAGTAGCACATTGTGATTGTTTTCCCCGCATAAAAGAAGTGATTATTCTAATAAGAAAAGTATTTTCATGCTCTAACTTTGATCATATTGCACAATCATCATCATTGAGTTTAAAATAAAAATATGCAGTTTCTCAAGCAGCAATAACGGTCAGGCATAATAAAAAGGGAACTGAGGTCAGTTACGTCAGAAAATCTGCTTAACTACAAAGTTAAAACATATTTTGGTACCACCAAGATATAATTTCTTAAGTTTGCCAACCCGCGTCTACAGTAAGTAATTAGTGCTTCTTTTCCTATAATGAAATTTTTGGACAACGAAAAACACATTTTAGCATTAACTGCAAGAAAAGATTTGTTTCATAGCTTATACATTGCTAACTGATAATCATTCGGCGAAATTCTAAACATTGCTTCAAATATTCTCCTAGAGAATAATTTCCTTCAGAACGGAAACGTTGATTCGATCACACTGTGCAGTATAAAGTGTCAATATTATTTTCCCGAGGTACTTTCTTATGACAAGAAACCAATCCCAATCTGAACATACGTATTCAATAATTTAGGTATCATCAACACATAGAAAAATGCTATCCGCATCCTTATAACAGGCGAAGGAGATGAACGAAAACGACCCAAAAATGAGTTTAGTCGAGAGTGCGGAATGAGATCTGGCATCGAATGAAACTTATACGACGTTAGAATCGTAAAAATCAGTAGTACATATCTTGAATGTCAAATACTTTAATATTTGCTAATGATGATAAAAATTATTTCAAAAAGGGGCAGCAGAGTGTGTTACTTCCTATAAGAAAAAATCAAAATTGTGTTCCGCATTTACTAAACTTCCACGGAAAAAGTAAACTACAAATACTTACGAACTAATTTATTATTTTTCTGCTCTCTTCAAGCCGGAGTGGTGAAAATGTTTCCCCAAAAATATAGTTACACTTATTATATAATTAATATGTTACGTCCAAAAATAATAATTACATTTAAGCATTTAATAATTACACAGCCTACATTTTAATTTGAAAATTAATTCTACTATTTTGGATGTTCTATTACGCAGACATGGAAATATCTAAAATATTTAAGTATTCAAAAAATAAAAAAGTATTGAAACAATTTATTTATATATACTGAACCATTGTGTAATGCAATGTAAATAAATTGTGTTTCAATACTTTTTTATTTTTTGAATGTGAAATACCACTATATTAAGGCCTCTACCATCCAACATATATTAAAGTATTATTATAAATGTGTGTATTTATATCTATATTTTTGCAGTAATGAGAGAATCATTTGTTCCCACCACCATAACTCGATGAATGGAAAATTTCTCATTTGTATTTTTGTACTTAAGTTTCGGTATGGCTAATGGCTGTGATGATAGGAAAGTTAGTGAGATATGACTGATGCTGATTAAGTACATTCAGTTAAATCACTCATTAGATATGAAAAGTGTTGTGGTCATTCTGTAGCACTTACATAGACGTTTGCCGCCCAGAGCATTCTGATTCAGTGAGGAAAGCGAGGCAACTACAAAACTCCTCATCTGGCCTCGTGGGCCTAATTTCCACTCCAGAGCTTTTGAAAGTTTATGGTGTATAGATAGAGGTTCAAACCGGCCTTTGGGCTGAGTACAGTATAGACCTGCACAGTGAGCGATTTTCCGGCAACGCCTCCTAAAAACCTGTCGTCCGATGTCCCAGTGCACTCTTCAGTCCTTTAATATATGCCACTGTGACCCGTAATGTTTCCGTGTCCGAGCAAGAAAGGGCGGATTACGCGGATACACCTCCACGCCTACGCTTATCTCGTCCACCCCGATCACGTCCTATTCTCTGAATCCCTCGCGTGGATCTGCACCACCAATGCAAGCACGAGTCCCCTTCCCAGCCTCCTGGCCATTGAAACATTGCACCCAATCAAATGCATCAATTCAGGCAATCGATGCAACGCCCTTCGCGTCGGTGCCTCTCCAACTTTCCAAAGGAGCAGACGGTCTATGGCGGAGCGCGAGATAACGTGATCTCGTTCACGGAAGCGACGCGGGAAGAATCGCGAACTAACTAAAGGAGGAAGTAAATTGATTGCGTGATGGAAGAGGGGAAAAAATACTCGGAGGTGTTACGGAAGTTTGAAATTGGCCGCGGAATCGGATGTTGAGTTTTTTGCGACCGAAAAGGAGGTCGCTTTTTTTTCCGTTGAGATCTTCGAGCGCCGAAATTGGCATGTAGTTGCATGAATGGAAGGA
Organism: Ladona fulva; assembly: GCA_000376725.2. NCBI lineage: Eukaryota > Metazoa > Arthropoda > Insecta > Odonata > Libellulidae > Ladona > Ladona fulva. The sequence goes on along the minus strand of KZ308114.1, from coordinate 447,720 downwards.
AATTTGCCGTCGATGAGCGATCCCAAGAGCTTGATATGAATGGTCTACTTCTACCGTCAGTACGCGCCGCTGGATGGCTTTAAGGCGAAACGACGGCGGTATTAAAGTTTGATGTGAAATTAATTTCAGAATTCATGAAAGAATTGATTTGAAATATTTCCTAAGCTGATTGGAATTTCTCGAAAGTATCGATCCAAATATTCACGTCTCTCTTGAGAATAGACTGGAGTATAGAACTTGTATTTTAAAATTTATCATCCGCGTTTAAATTATGATAATTTTGCGTACTTATTTTAATGTGAGAAAGAAGTTCTGGCAGAGTTTAAGTCATAATTGAATAATTTATTACTCAATAAAGCAAAAAGAGAAATTAGTTTTTATCTAGTTCTGACTCCAGTTAATCGTTATTAAAATCTCTCACAGTATAAGGTTACTAGTTAATGTAATTAGAAATCTCATCTAAACGGTATAAATTACGCAAATATTCACGTTAATATTTCAAGCAGTACAAGTAAATCAACTTTAAGTTAGCAAGAAGGTTTGAAAATATTTCATATTTTTCAAATTTGAAATCCACCAGATTTCGCTTGAAACAATCAAACATAAAAGATAATATTTGTTTATAAAATACTTCACGAGATATTTAAGCATAATTTTCAATTTACTACAACATATTTCAAATATGAAACTAATAAAAAAACAAACCCTTTTTTTAACATGGGGTAATAATTTAGAAAATTTTCTAACTCCAGGCCACATTTGTAAGAATATACATCACAAAAAGTGAGAAAATGTTGGAATTTTAAAACTTACACAATATTTCTAAAATATAACTTCTGTTGTTGTATTTGTACTTTCTGCGTTTCCGCGGATTTTTTCGCTCCTCTTCTTGCGCGAGCGTTTTTCCGCACCGTGAGTTTTTATCTGAAACCCTTCAGTCGATTAATCCCGTTCTTTACTTACTGTTTGCTGTTTTTTAATTTCTGTAACTTTGTACCATGTAAGACTTCAGAGGTTAGGATTAAGAAAAACCCACGTGGGCTTGACCTCGCCGAATAAAGAGTTTAATAATAATAATAATTGTTAAGTTATAAATATTCCAAAAAAGTCACCACAAATATTTCGGTTAAATATTCTTAGCATTATTTTTTAAAGAGTCAAAAGGTGTAATAGTTTTTTTAACTGTCTTGACTTACGAGTTATATGTTTCCTTAAATCGCGTTTGAAAAGTGAATCCTGCATTCGAATATTCGCCACGCTTATGATAATTAACTTCAGCTGATCCCGTTTACTCAAAGACGCATCGATAAAATTTACAGCGCTTTCTTAGACTAGTGGAGCATTTTATAACTTAATTAAAACTTGGACTCCTTTGAGCTGAGGCGAAAGGTTATCAGGCTCTGTGCCTGAAAGCTTTACATTAACTAATGCCTTTGAAGGTATCGGTGGAATTCCAACCACTTCGTTTAAGCCGAGCATATCGCTCAGTCTTGCGTGGGATATCGCTAACTCGGTGCTTCCTATGGTGTATACAAACACCGTGGCTAATGCCATCGCTTTCCATAAGATAAAGCAAACAACCTGGCTACAAACTATGGTAACAAAGACAACTTTACAACAGAAAGACCTGGGTCTAACATAAGACCTACCAAATGATAACATAGTCGTCTAATTCCTCGATAGAGATCATTGCCACTCTGGTATGGATGAATAAATGGACAAGTTCCATACAGTGAACTTAAAATGGTAATTTATCCACTCACAGCTTTCAGAGCCATTGCACTAAAGTAAAAGAATTCTTGCCCGATTCCTAACTTAATATACATTGAAAACTCTAAATATGAAACACGAGCTGTATTCAAAATGAATGAAACGTAGGATAAGCATTACGATTTGATTGTAAATATACACAAATAGCGTTAAGATTTATATAGAAAAAAACAAGCATTATTCAATAAACGCCATTTTCTTTTAGATGAGATCTCTTCCTATATGGACAAAGATAAAACCGAAGTCTAGAAAAATAAAAACTCAAATTAAACTGATAAAGATCAACAAAACTCAAAGCCCGAAGCAAACTGAATTTTAACATCGAAGGAATCATTTGTTACTTCAAATAAGAAACTAAACTGCAGTTTAAAAGAACTCCGAAAACCAACAACAAGGTATAACAATGTAATTAGGTACATTGTTGATGATTTCTGAAGCTCTTTTAAATGACAACTGACTCAACCATCAGCGGCAACTTCTATTCTAAGACACTAAACAAAAGGAGTCGTTAACCCCCAAATCAGTAATATTTCCAATGATATCTTCTGTGTATCATACCCGGGAACAAATTCAAGAAGACAATTCATTCACGCATGAATTGTCTTCATTCAGCTCTGAACGACTCCGTTTAACATTTCCCCCGCCTGGTTTCAAAGCAAATTGATAAAAAAGTAGTCCAAATGATTCTCTCCCAAAATATTTTATCAATGAACGCCAAGCTGCGGAAAATGACAAAATTTCCCTCATTACAACCAGTTGAAAAACGAGACGAATTCTCCGACTCTAATTCCTCAAAGAACAGCACGGCCCAGCGGTTTTAATTGGGACACTCTCCCGCTTCTTTTGTCTACTGTTCCAGGCTGCGAGCAAACGTAGATGCGACAAAGTTGATGATGGAGGAGGGTGTAAAAACAGAGATGGTGGGGAGAGAGGGATCAAGTCCGATTTCACACGGGCAAGAGCGACGAAATAAATGGAAAATAATCGCGCGCAAACGGGAACGTTAAAACTGGAAGAGAAGAGTTTCACGCGGACTCGCGAGAAACTTCAGTATCCCGAAGCAATTATTGAAATCGATCGATTGCGGCAGAAAAACCAAGACCAAAAGTACCTGCTAATTTTATCTCGTAAAAAGCGAGAGCAGATGATTCGAAAACCGAAACGACGACTATCAATTAGTAAAGTCGTAAATAAGTAAACCGGTCACGAGTCACGGAGCCGTTGGTAACGAGCTTCAGATTCGGTCCCATGGAACTCATTAGGTATGAATTTCGCAGAAGGGAGGCAGAGTGATGGAAGGATAGCTGGTTAAGCGGAATATTTCGGAACAGTGGGCGGATGAGGGTCCGCCTATGGCGCTGGCCGCAGCTCTGCATGTCTGCCCAAGTTCACCAATTTTCGCCAAAGAAGCTGAGGGAGAGAGAGAACTTGTGGATGTTGGGGCGAAACCAGGAAAAAAATCCACCGCAGACATCGCAAATGCCATATCTTAGGGAAAGCTTTTTATGTCGAAAAAATCCCCCAGAGCTTAGCGGAGCCGAGTGGAGATGGAATGTTTTGAAATGTTACTCACGGAAAAATAACGTGTGTTCCTTCTTACAATGGCAATATCACAAAATTACACTACTAGAATGAAATCCATTAGCATGTAGTATTAGCAGTAAAACCGACGCAAACCTTTCCATTCCCCAAATCCCCAAAACCGCAAGAGAAAGTCTTCCATTCCTATTCCAGCGGCGAAATATGGAAAAAATACAACTAGGGTCTGAGTAGAAAAGGCTTAAGATAAATTTTACTGTTATTAAATTATTTACATTACTATTCATTTAAAAAAACATCTTGATCTGACGAGCTTTAAGAAAGCCAAAGCCAAATAGGTTACGAAGATTACAAGTTAGCTATAATTCATCTCTGAAGGAAAATAATGTTTTAACGTCAAAATTGAGTACGGACTGGATGTACTCTTTATTCGGTCCAATGATCGGTTCGTAACCTCACCCCCTCCATTAGTGGCTGCAAATAGTTTTGGATGGGGAATGAGGCTTATAATCACGATAAAGAGTGAAGTAACTTGTCTCTTATTTCCTCACTTAACTAAAATGTTATAATGGGAGTAAATTCACGTAATTGTAGCACAATGACGCAATGAATACCATTTTTCATATTTTTCATTTTTCAACAAGGATTGGTCAAAGTCAAGCCTGCACAACATGCAACCCGCATTGGTTCACTATGCGGTCCTCGATGTGTAATGAAAATCATAGCAATTACAAAAAAATAATGATTTAAGAGCCAAGAATAAAATACAGAAATCGGAAAAAGGTTCTTGTATAGACTTTTCAAGAAAATCGATCTCACATTGAATTCCACATGCCAAAATCTTGAGACTGAAAAAATTTCACTTGTCACAATAATTATTAATCGCACTTTCATGTTTAAATTAAAAGTGATGGCATATTCATTTTCTATCTAAATTCTAAAAATAACATTCATTACCACAAAATTCTTCTTCTGTTGCCGGCGATCTTTATTTCACATTCATGCGGCACTTCCTGGCTTGTAAGTTGCGCATGTCTGGTCTAAAATGAACGCCATCACTCAGCATCGATCATACTTCAGTAGCCGTTGTACTATTACAGCCGTGACAAGACTGACCCTAATTCAAATGAAAAGTAAACATATTCCATCCTGAAGCAAAAGACTACAAAGAATTACCAATCCGAAATTCTGAGCCTGAGATACGAAAGAGTTTCTGAAATATACAAGCAGCGAAACGAAGGGTAGATACGAAATCAAGGTTCCATTTTGTTCAAATAAAGAAAGATTGGCAGAGCCGCAGTAAAAACCTCGTTACTATCCAATCCTTGCTACCAACGTTCTCCAATCCAACTGCAACCACTTCAGGCAACAATCTCTCCCAGTGTCCTTTGTCAAGCACCCGACGTAATCCTTTCCCTGTTCTCTGCTTCACGGATCATCCTGGTCTTACACTAATTATTCCCTTCTTCTCCACACACGTCTCACATGGTACATCACTTAACACAGCACTTCTAACAAGGATAACGAATACGTCCTCTTCACTTGAGGTTAAGCCCACTCTTTCCGGGGAGCTGATGAATGCCAAACGTTTTCCTTAAGTTTTAAGACTAAGGTAAATAGGTTACATAATGTGAAAAGCATTGGTTAAACCAACTCATGGCCATTTTCAGCAGCTGAAGGATTCTTTTCTATTTTAATTAGTCAAAAACTGAAATTTGTCAAAAAATATTATATAATTCAGAAACGTCTTAAAATGAGTCTATGGAGACCGTATTAATTTCAATCAACTAACTCACTCGAGATATTTTCATGCCTTGCTTTGCTGAGGATTTACGTAAAAATTTCATAATATTCGTAGCTTCAATTATGTTGTGAATTAAATAAATAATATTAAACTTAAGATATTCTTTCTGCACATGAATAATTATTAGATGAGCATTAATTCGCCTAGGGAAACATTCTTATGATTGATCTTAAGGTGATCATTTCATCTTTCTTTGATGATGATGATTTATTTGACCGAGAAAACTGGCGTATTTTTTTATTTGCGTGTATTTTTATTCATAAGAAGGATTTTAATCGTTCACTAAATAATCTTACTAAAATCACCTCTGGATATATTTAAAGATTGAAAGAAATTGATCTTCGTGATGACTGTTTCAAATGACAATCCCTAACCATTCGTAATGATTAAAGGTTGGCCACTACTTCGATAAGATAGCTCAAACGACAATATAAACTGAAAATATGAGATTTTTTTGTATTAAATCGATTTAATAAATAAAATCTTTTGTAGCATATAATAGAAAAGTTCAAATTTCTGCAAAATGCCTGGAAAGTAAATTAAAGACGGCAGAAAGAAGTTTAAGTTATAATTATATACGACGTTAACAGGACGACAAAAAGCAATCTTAACTAAATACGGAGTTAATAAAAACGAGCGCATCAATATCACCGGAGAACTCAATGAGCAAATGAATTAGAATATTTAACTCATAATGCGACGCATGTAATAATCACTAATAATAATTTTTGCCACCTTACTAGGAACTTTTGGGTGAGTTTCCGCGTGCACTTAGAGGATTCGATGCAAGGCCAACTTTACCGAGGAAATTCTGGTGAAGTAAGGAAACCCAACTTCAAACTTTTTACCTTACATTTCACCCCATGAATGACGGTACACCTTCCTTCTCGCTCATTCCCCAATTCCATAACAGCAAACGCTTCCCACCCGAATGATTTATCCAGAAGAATATTACAGCAGCTCAACATTCCTGAGGGCGAGACGCCCGCTCTAAGTAACGTCAGCTCTTGGGTTTCACTCTTCTCTCGGAAAAAGGGGAAGATCTAGGCTCTCCGGTATATTAGGTTGAGACCGTAACTTCGCCCCAACCCTCTCTTCCCACCCAAGCCGACGTCTACATCAGCGACGCAAGGTAAATATATCGATTTTCTTTTTTAAGATGCAGCCGACTGGAGCAGAAACAAAAAGATCTCCTCCCTTCCTGGAGCGGACACGCTTTCTCACCCTCGAACTGTCCGTAAAAAGAAAACAAATGACTACGCGCCTACTTTTTTAATCACGCCAGCTCTCAAAAACCGTGGGCGAAGCGGGGACGGAGAAGGATTTTCCTGAAGCTCTCACGAGTGAACCCGTACAAAATTGGTTTTACGCCGATTAAAAAAGTCCTGAAAATTTAACAGGATGCTGTCGTTCCTTTCGAGTCAAAATTTCCGTTAAAAAAATAGTAAACGCCGCCTTTTTCGAGTAGAAAAATCTAGAAAGAAGTATGTTAATTTAAAAGGGTAGTGATGCCCTAATTAAATAGAGAAAATAGCGAGCTCAGTACCATTGACTTTTCCTCGTCTTTCATATTCATCGATGTGATTGCAAACGAAAAGAATGTCATAATAATAATTATTATGACATGTAGTTAATTATTAACTACATGCCGTGTGGTTTGGAAATACAACGTACACAATCCTACAATAAATCCTCATATTAACACAAGCATCTATGCCTTAACAAGGATCATGACCCGGGTCTCAAAAACTCTAGGCAAGCTCACTATTCCTAACGCCACAGAGACCGGTAGTAAATCAGCTTTAAATGGAATCATCGACAACTTTTTAAAAAAGGATGACTAATAATCAAGAAAAACCTGAAAAAGCATGTCCCTGATAACTACTTCCAAACTAAATACCTACAAATATCGGGAGCGATTCCGCGAATTCCGCGCATCCCGAACAGACCATTGACAAAAGCGAAGCGTTTTGAGAATCTGCGCGTCCCTTTAAAACCCCAGGACATTCCTCCAGCGCCGATGGCGACCGTTTTGACTCCCGCGCTCCGTTCGCCTTTCAATCCCTATGAAAACCCCGCGCAATGTGGGGAAGCCAACCCTTTCGCCACCCTCTCATCTTTTAGAGGACCCGTGATTCGCATTCGAAATCCGTCCACGCAACGAATAAAATTGGATGATTCATCGTATTCCCGCAGGCGCGTGGGTTAAGGACGCGGGAGGGCTCGCTGCACTTGCGCGACAATCGATGGCGATATGTGACGCTCAGTTAAGGGAAAAATGGCACGGTGAGATGGAGATAGAGGCTTTACTCCAGAGATCTCGGGGATTAACAAAACGAGCGGCAAGGCCACCAAGCTGCTCCGCTATAAATAGAATTGGCATCAGATTTTGGAAGATACGTAACCTCCCGAAGTATTCGCGCTGTGTAACATGGAAATTTAAGGCTATGTATCCAATGACAGAATCATGCGCGATACTTTTTCTACAGAAATCAACCACATTTATTTACAAGTGTCATCTCTAACATAGATGTATTGCAACATTAGAGGAGGGACGCAAAGAGACCCTGGAAAGCCACATATCACAAAGCCTTAAACCGGAAAAATACGATTAGCTGGGTTTCGAACCAAATACCGTGGCATTTGCAGGCCAGCATGCTAACCACTCTGTCACCGAAGTCGGCAAAAAATGTTTTAGAACCATTCATCGTGGCTACGGTGAGCCTCACGATGCGAAAATCATATGAAAAACTCTAAAATTAGAACTAAATATAGAACTATAAGATGACCTATCAGAACTCCACGTAACTTGCATTACGTTAACTTTTAGAAATAAATTCCTCTTTGGTTCACAATAATATTCATTGCACCGAAAACAGCACAAAATGATACTAGCTGTAATATTCCTAGCATCACTATTACTTGTAATAGATATTTCTATCTAACTTGGGGTGAATAAATAAAACTTCCCACGGAAAAACGGACATGAATAAAGTCTGACAGGACGAGGACTCAATCCTTGAATATTCCTTTTTCCGGGCGTATACTTCATCCAACTAATCTATCAATCTAGAACATACTCTGATGCCATTTTTGGAGACTTTGTAGACTATGACTATTTCCATCTCCGGTTTTCCAAGGGAATTTTCCCAAGTGATCGCCATTACGTGGAAAGAGACCTTAACCCTTTCTCTTATAAGTAAGACTTACCGGAAAATCAAGGAGATGAAGAGTAAGTGCTGTAAGTTCGATCTTAAACAATTGAATAATGTATCTGAAGGCAAAATAAGAAACTTCATGTAATGAGAAAGTTAAATTACGTATTTTCGCTGCAGCTTACATAGACTCTGAGAAATTAAGGCTGACGTGCCATAATAATAAAAATAAGTTGTGAAAGAATCATTTTTTGAGATTTGAGAGGAAATTTTGAATTACTCGTATGTTTCACACAATCTAGAATTCTAACCCAAAAAGGACTCCCTATGATAGGCCATCCTCATCTAGTTCTAAATTAGGGAACAGAAGGAATGAAAAACTATTTTAAACAGGAGATTGCCATTTGATGCTCTCAGAGAGCATTAGGTTTTAATTTTCGTTAAAAGAGCAAGCTGGAGCTTTCGCGCGATCCACGTGACACAGTAACCTCAGATGGACACTAAGAAGACGCCCTAAAGAAACGCCCTCTGCCGGCTATAACTACTCATCACTCATTAGAGCATGACGAAGAGAAGAAGTCCTCTTCCACGACCCAGCAGTGAGCATAATTGTCAATGCACGAGCGAACGAAATGTAATCCTCATAATGGACGGCAGAGACGGGCAAGGGAAGCGGGTATTAAGGGAGAGCTTTCCCAGTGCCGGGCGAATGGCGCCCCGGGGAACGGGAGACGCAACGTCCCGTCATTTCACGGATTCCGGGGGAACAAAATCGTTCCACTAGGAACGGCGTTGCTGTGACATGGGGTGTATTAGCGAAGGACGACACTCTCTCGAGAGGCTAAGGACTGCTAATGCGAGAAGAGTGGAGGACGTAACACTGCGTTCGCGGAAAAGGATGCAAATCAGCGTAATGAGCTAACAGGCGCTAGAGTCAAAACTAACATGTGCGCACAAATTTATATGCGTTAATCTAGAACTTGCGATGTAGGCCTCCCGAGCGAGGAGTTCTTCGTGTGTCCGAATCAACTTAAACCAACCCGATTCTACCGTAAGCGATTCTCTCCCATTCTCCCATGACTGGCTAACTTTCCACTTTAATGAACACTCCTTTACTAAAAGGTTCACGCGATATCTTTAGGTTAAGGATACGCCGATCGCAGCGCTTTTATGTCGAGGGATGCGGCAGCACGTCTTAAATTGGATGTGGGGCATTCACCCCGCTTCCTCATATCTCGCTGTATATCTTTACAAGCAAGAAATTAATATGCCAGAATTCTTCCCTCATCCATTAAAGTAACTTAGGATTTCTGAGTGAATTAAGAGCGTAAGATCAGGGCCGTGCGGAGCCATTTTGCCGCCGAAGGAGAGATGTAGTAAGGAGCTATTTCATTCCCAGGTCATTTTACTTAAATGTAGTCGAAATCCTTTTAAAAACAGAAGACTGACTCCTAATTGAAAGGGGTATTTTTCTTAATGCAATGTATGACATTAAAAATTGAATACTTTAACATTCATTCTGGTCCCCCCACTAAAGACTGTTGTCTCGCCCAGACGCTCTCTCTCTTTCACAGGATATTTAGCATACTTTTTAATCATTTAAAAGCAACCGTGCGAATAACTTTTCACGGAGCAATTTTTTTAAGATTTACTGATAGCATTTCAACGTTAACTTTTCCAATTATTTAGAGAGAAATGCAATTCAGTAGAGTTCCACTAATTTGAAGTAATTGAGACCGGAAACGGCTCGGGAAACGCAAAATTTTCTGATTACCCGAAAACTGCATTATTACAGTAAATATTAATTGAAATCACTTAATTTCGTGTATTGATACAATATTACATATATTTCTGAACTTTGCACAACATTATATAACAGTGTTTCTTAGTTTTGCAACGTAGCCTATAATTTTTTTATTCCTTACAGTAGATAGTAAACTATCCTAACTACAGCAGCTTTGTACCACACTGCTGTAAAAGTTAATTAAAGAGTGGTTTCCTTTTCACGGTGCAATATTTTAACGATTAATATTTATCTCTGTTTGTACTGTCTATCAATGTTTGTGCTTTGATTAATTTACTTTCATCCAAAATTCTGCCAAAAACTATATTTAAATTCTTTAAATTTTCCAAACATTCTGTTCGGATAAACAGAACTAACGGATTATCAGTCACGAATTATGGGATGTACTTACTGAATTAAGGCAAATTCCAACTGTTCTAAATAATAAAATTTGCTATACTCGCAAACAACATCGGTTTCCTCTCTATCATGCAAAATTAACACCGGTTAAATTTTACGTAAATGATTACATGAGAGAATAAGCTAAAATCCACGTTAATGCTTCATATTCTCTGGGGAGGCAGAAATTAAAGAGATCAAAATATAATTTTGGGGTAAATTCCCTATCAATCATCACATCCGGTGAATAAATTTCATTTTGAATATAGTCCGAGGAAAATAAAACAAGAGAGCGAAGTGTTATTTCTAAAAGTAATGGAAAAATAACCCTTCCAGTCTTAATATGAATAAAAATACAACTGTTACACCTCTAAAACAACGTTTTTCGTTTCGAATACACGTATTTGAAATATTGTACTTTTTAATGGACTCAAAACAGCGATATTTATGGGAATCGCGTTTTAAGGGATTATATTTCTAATCATTTCAAAAATTAAGCTACGTGAGTTATTGAAATACCCGAAAACTTTTTCTTCCCGAGGGATAAGTTTAAAAGAATCAAATTAGTGATGGAGACGAACTTAAATAGATTCGCTTCCGCGGAAAAAATAAAAGAGGATATTTCTTATCCGGGATGAATTGGAAAAAAACGCAATCGGAGCAGGGGGTCACAGCAAGGTAATCGACCTCCTCAGTCCGCCCGAAAGATACACGATGGGCACTTAGCTCGGAAATTAAAGGCAGCCGAAGTTTTTTAAGCAGAGACAGCCTAGCGGAAAAGGGTCATATTCGTTAACTGGAACTTAACGAGATGCTTCACGTACCAATACCTCTGTTCGTTTACATAATGAGTTATCTCCCGGACGATGAATTAGGAATGCTACCTGCTCCCTTTGCATCCAGTCATCTAGAAAAACAAGTCACCCCCAATTCCACGCTTTGATGCGATCATTAGCGGAGTATTTGAGGCGTGGTTTCAACGCTAAGCACGAATTTTGATAGCAAACGGCGAAGGGGTCAAAAGATTGAGCCACATCAAACACGTGCGGGAAACAACAAATGTAAACAAACGCGACAGAATTTGTCCAAAATTTTCCTCTGATATTTTGATTTCGTATGATACTTGCAGAGGTCAACTCTATTAATTTATAGAGATTATTATTATTATTATTAAATAGAAATATAACACAGACTTAAAGATGGGAAAATATTTCTGGTTATAATTTCAAGAGATGAATGTAGCTGATCATCGCTTGAAGTTTGTTTCTATAACATTTTGTTTATTATCACTACAACGTTTTTTATTATTATTACTTTTCTTGAGGTTAGACCAGAAAGATAGAAAAATACTCCTCAAGTTGAAATTAACAGTAACACCCATGATGGGGGGAAATGCCTAATCAAGAAGGAAGTAAAAAGAAACGTGCACCTTAACGTGCACGTAAACCTGTAAACATAGTTATAGGGAACGGCAAGTCGAAAATACTTATTCGTTGAAAATACAAACACGTTACTTAAAATAAAAAGCAGCTTTCGACTCCTTTATGGATAATTATATACATGAAAACCAGTGAATTATTTATTACTATGAGGAAATAATCATATTACAAGAATTATATTTTAAGAATTCCATTATATTCGTTAAATATGTCGACAACATAGAATATCAATAAACCAGAAGTGTATAAAATCTTACTGATTTCAGGTAAAAACAATTTATTTGCTGTATTCAAACTTCGGATCAATAACGGTATTTTAGGGTAAAGGAAAAGGCAGCTCTACTAATCGCAGGATGAAGTATCAATCTATATATAAATAAGAAACGAAAATTCATAAGAATGATTAATTGAATAAGTAACGGTTTCATAGGTATACTTCGACGTATACGGAGATATCTCTCCTCTTCTCCTGGAAAAATTAGCACTCAACTTCATTCCCTCTCGTGAAAGTTCGATAAAAATCTTTCCATCTGCTTGCCAATTCACAAGAATAAAGGATGAATAAGAAATAAGGTAACGAGTGTCGATTATAACTCTCATGACCTATCTGCCGCCAAGAGATATGACGAATCGCCTGTTAACTAGGCAAGGTGCACGTCACCGTGTATAGGAGAATGCCTATGTTGACGGCGTTCAGGAGTCTCGAGGGTAATGAGGTATGGCTAAATTTTTCAACATTCTATTTTTGGGCCAAGAATTAATAGAAGATCAAAATTTTGCCATACGAAGGAAAAAATCAGTTCACCGGAACAGTCCTCGAATACATTTATTTTTCTGATGATTGTAATTCCTGTATCTACTACGAAGCTGCTGAAAATCGGAGTAATTTAAATTACTGGTAGGCTTACTATACGTACCGTTTTGACTGGGACTGTCCTGGCTTTAATGCATAGTCCCAGTCAATTTACTGGACCATTACCAACCTGGATTAAGCAAAAATTTATAGAAAGAATGTAACGTATGTTACAAAGCTTTCAAGGATAGAAATAATTTGGATGCAAATTTTCATAAAGTAGCGACGTAGAATCAGCGACGGAGATGTAGATTTCATATACACTGTAAATGGGTGTAAATGAAATCTAACTCAAACTAAGTTTTAACGGAAAGTTTCTGGTTTCCCTGGTTCTTTCCCGGTTTTTTGTCGCTTCAGAATTTGGTAAGTCCCTGTTTCCAACTATCAAAATAACACAAATATAGGTAATAGACTAAGGATAGTACAAAGAAAAATCCAAAAATGAGAAGAAATAAGGCGAACACTTTGTAATTTCCACAAATATATATTACGGACTACCGCTTTCGGCGGTGAGCCATCATCAGATCACAAATACAGAAAATGCAAGCACTTATATAGGATTGGAAATTTGGGAAGGAAGGATAAGAAGAGGGGAAGGGGACATGAAGGTTATTTCATTAGTTAGATTTTTGGAACCCAATATTTCAATAGCCTCCCAAGCATCCAACTTCTTCCCATTGGGCAGCCAGCGAAAAAGCACTAAAAATGAGAAGTTTCCTTATACTTGAAAATGCTCAACGTGAAGTAATATACTAGGGTCGATAAGGAAGTAATGCCCCACATTATTTTTCTCAAAAACTATTTAATCTATAATAATGAAACTAACTCATATGATAGAATGATGTTTTATCTACTCAATCTATTTTTCCACATAATCTCCATCAAGATCTATTGCCTTCCTCCAGCGATTCACTAGGCTATGTATGCCCTGTCGGCATCAGTTCTCGCTCTGGTTATGGACCCAGGTTCTCACTTTCAACCGCCATCTGATTCACTCAACGTCTATATCCAGCAACCAACTGTACTCCTATCGACTGAAGATGTTCCGTAGACTTGCACAAACGTTTGTGAATATTCCCTGCAGTTCCTTTCTTTATGAACAGAAATTCAATCACACCTCGTTGTCTGTAACGCTTATCGCGATCAGACTCCACTTTGAAAGCTTCCCACAGCAATGCTATCTGCAGGAAAATATTGAAATTATGCACAAACATGCGGGAAACTTCAAAGAATTCGTACCTACAATTTCGAATAACTAGCATTGGTTTTGGTTGGAAAAAAATGTGGGGCTTTACTTTCTGACCAATCCTCGTATATGCCACAAGTTAAACTCGATGTTCATTTGGTCTCCCAATTTCCAAGACGGACAAGATAAAATAAGTGGGTAGAAAATCAAACGTCAAGTCTTAGTGGAGAATAAGACGCATTGCTACATGAGTTTAACTTAATTGCGAAGGTATATCTACAATTATAGTTAAAAACCAAGATAGAGTTCGATTCCTTAAATAAAAAATCAAAATAACATTAGCGCATAAGAAAAACGGACTATAAATGTTAATGATAATGGTAAGGATAGTAATAGTTGATGAAATTGCCGTATTACTTACAATCACGATAGTTAATAAATATTTCCCAACAAAAATCCAATTATTACAGAAAAAGCAAAGGGGTCTTAAGTGGGTCTTTAAGATCCCTCGAAGCTGAAACTAAGTAGACGAATTTCTTCTTATTAAAACCACGGGAGACTCGAGTATTTAATTTTATATATATTTTTTTTTAATTACTCTTACTCGGGGATGGCCAACCTTTTATAACTGATGCGCTAATTATCTCATTTCCGATTAAGATACACCTCACAGACAATAATAATGCGTTATATACTATAACAAAAGAGCCATCTAGATTTCATTGGTCGGTTGTCATATGAATGAGTGTGAGTTTCTGTATGTATTTCCGTCAATTGAGAAAAACTATTATGATTCTTTAGATTCAATGTGACAGTTCATGTAAGGCGCCAATTTTGTGGGACGCACCATATCCCTACTCTAACCGCTTCATTCACTCAGTATCTTACGTTAAAAGATCTTCTGATTGGCATAAAATAATAAGGCTACTAAGTTCTTGATATCTAAAAAAATTCCGTTTCCATTACATCATTTCTAATCATGCTATGATATCTTACGATTATAATTTCCCACGGCGCGATTTGGACATAAATGGAAATCGATAAGGGATGCCAAAATCACTTGATTCGTCACCTATATCATGAGGAAAAGAGACGAAAACCATATCACTGTGAGAATTCCTTATCATCATATGTCAGGGGGGCCGAAGAAAAGGCGAGAAATCTTCGTCTAATGGACTTGATATAAACCTTTCGGGCGCCTCTCGGACGCAAGAATTTTCCGCAAGGAGAGAATCGAGGGGCGCAAGGGAAAAACAAAAGTCTGTCAAGAAGAAGAGATCCTTTGATGGCGAGCCAATAGGAAGGGACGAGAGAATGTCGAGTGAAAGGAAGGGAAGGGAGTTTAAGTCTGGAGATAAGGAGAGGATACGTAAGAGGAAGATGCTAGAAGAAAGAAAATCTACCTCACTTGTGTGAGGGTGGACCATTCTGTCGCAAATGGAGGAATAATCGAAACAAGCTATCTGACAAACTGGATGAGAAAGGCTGACTGCTCTGCCAATTCTGTTCCGATGGGAAACGAGGTTGACTCACACGTCGACGAAAATATTGAAACACCAAACTGGTTCGATGGCACCGTGGGAGTTGCTGTCATGAGTGCAAGGAAAGTTACGCCGCAAGCAACGTTCATATCCATCGCCACATTAAAAGAGGGAATGCGTTCTACTTTTACTGCATTGACAGGAACCAGTTACTAAGGAAATACGTTGGTCCGATGCCTCATGAGTAATCCCAGCCCAAGCTATTCCACAACTGTGGCCGTCCGACCACCGGCCTAACAATAATGCACTTGGACTAAAGGAAAGGAAGGTAACTTTGTAGGTTGAAAACCTACGGAAATCCCAAAGGAATAACAAGTGTACGGTGTTAACACCCCCTGCCACACGCCGAAAGGCGGCTTGTAGGGTATTGATGTAGATGATGTAGATGTAGAAGTGTGAAAAATAGCGACTCGAACCCAGGTCTCCCACTTTCCGGGCTATTCTATTCTAACCACTGAACTACCGTGCCGCGTCTCTCTCACACTGTTAAGGGAATGCTAAAGGATCCACTTCCACTTTCCTCCCACGGAAATTGGGAGACCTGGGTTCGAGTCCCAGTCGTATCGCTATTTTTCACACTTGTTATTCCTTTAATAATGCACTTGTTAACTATTCCTCTGTCATGCGTCAGAAAGAGGCTTGCAGCGTATTTATGTAGATGTAGGTTTATTTTCTGAAGCTGCGATTTAAAAAAATGCTTCTAGCATAAGTAGTGAACGGCAAAAATTTCATAACAAAACTAAACCGCATTTCTTGCCGAAAAGTTACTCACAACTAGATAACTAAGGACAACTACCCAAATTTCACCTCTAAAATCAGAAACGTCGCTCACCCATGACTGGTGAGAGCAAACCTCATGACTAATGCATTTGAATGCAAAGCGTCTTCGTTATAAAACACTAGACTGAACTAGAGGTGATACGTCAAAATGATAATTCTTTGAGCGAAAATCGCAAAAACTCCTTTTAATAAAAATTTGAGATTATTCTACCCATAAATACTCGGCACGTATTTTAAGAATCTTTTAGGTAATAAATTGAAAGTAAACTCTAAAAACCATCAAAATTAATTAATTTTGATGGTTTTTGAATTTTACTTTCAACTTATAACACAACCATCAGCAGCCCCCTTAGCTTAATCTTTTAGTTGAGTAAAACGCATTACATTACTCCTTAAGATCAAAAAGCTCACCGTAAATACTCGAAAATTTTATAATGATTATAAAATGAATTATTTCTATTTGTTTTTGTTATAAAACCGGGAGAAACCATTGAATACGTAGATTTTAGTTTTTGGAGTAAGGAGCGACACCGTATATACCGAATAATCCCTTACGGCTCCCGATCCACAATCTGTAAACATTAGCTATGTTTCATGTTCTCCGATGGTTTAATGGAACATAACGGGTCAACAGCAATTCGGATGAGGTCAACAAAAATAAATGGTTCATTTGAGGATAGAGTAGCAATTATATTTTTATTATTAATAACGTTTTTTCAAAACATCATTTTCTCAGAGATAATTAAACATCCCAGTTTCAACAAGTTGACTTCAAATTCATGGAATATCCCTACGATCAAATACATCGTAATACTTCGTTTAGAATTTTTTGACGTAAGGAGATGCGTTTGATGAAATTCTTACCACAAACATAGGTCGTAAACAACAGTAAAACACGCTTTAGGTATCGTTGGGCTTACAATTTGGTGATTCCGCATTGTGTCCTCTAATATCATTGCTTGAGGATGCAGCAATCATAGACGGGTGAAAGAAAACTAAGTTAAAAACTACTCTACCGCGTACCCTGCGTTTACAAAAATTGTTTTAAAAGCATAAGAGGGAGTTACAGGTATTTCCTTAACCATTAAGTCGCAAATAAAATAGTCATCTACCGTTCCTGGCAACGGAACAACTCGCTGTATAACACAACACAATGAATAAAATTCAATCCATAATGCACTAGACAAGGTTTAATCTCATAAAGGGTGATTTCAATGATTCCTAACATGAAAATTGCCTAGAGACGAAAAAACCGAGACGAAACTTCTTCAGCAAACAGCCTTAGGAATCGACGCGAGTAGGAGACAGGAAAGGGGAATGAGACAAGATGAAGCGGAAGGAACGCGAGAAACGAGAGAATACTTGATCCATACGGGGAAGAAGGGGTGGGAAAAAGACGGAGGATAAAAAAGTTTCGAAAAAGGAAAATCCTTCCTCCATAAGAAGGCTCGGAAAGAAGAGGTAAGCATTCAAGGAATAGTCCCTTTTAGATGGTGGTCGCCTTCCTTCCGACGTCATCCCTCTTACTTCCAATGAGCAAACATGCACGGCTCCACCTCCTAAGAAGTGGAAACTTGTTGCTTTAAGTACAAGAGTGAAGAATAGTTTCTCTTAATAAAGGGCGCGATTGCCACTGCCGACGCGGCAGAGAACATCGCCTCGCTGAGGATGCAATTGAGTGTCTCGCTCCGATTCCCATCGGATTTCGCTGTTTTCAGTGCCGAGATTACATCGGCAGTGACGCGAAAAAAGTCTCCGAAGGCTCTTACATAAGAAAATCTGGAGATCCTTTAGCATATTTTTCGGGAACAAAACAGATGAGACTAACTACTATTTACAAATATTTCCCTGTGCCAATATAAATGGCAAAACGTTCGCTTCTTTGGAACCCTAATTTAGACGAGAATAAAAGAATGGCACCCCTTTTGCTTGCTCGTGGCGTAGAATGGTAAAAGTTTGCACAAAAGAAAAACAAACACAGAAGTACTAGAGATGCTCGTGGAGGAGAGGGTTTTAATGGAAGTAATTGAGCGTCGACAGAGGAAACGGTTGGTTCAAATATTGAAAGGAGAGGGATTGCTGAAGAATGTAACTGAAACTAGGATGCAAGGGAAAAGACAAGGGAAGGTAGAAGCAAAAGATGTCAGATGACATAAAGGGAGAGGTAAGTTACCAAGAAACGAAACATATGGCATTGAATGGGGATTATGAAGGCACGTGAACCTACCTAAAGCTACGTAAGTATGTATGCTTGCACAAACAAGGTTTTTTAACGTGTAAAAATATATATATATTCTTTGCACGCATAATATCGCCATCATCGCAGGATTAGGGACTAGCCTGTTAGCCGAGCAGCACAGAGGAAGTGAGTTCGAAACATGGTAAGGGTATTTTGGGTATGATTTTAAGGTCAGTTGTAAAAGAGGTCCCTTGAGACTAAAATTAGCCTAATCAAGTCCCAAGGAAGAATAGACTTGAAAAAAGTCTGACGGGACCGGGAATCAAACCCGGGTCTCCCAATTGCCGGTCGGTTGCTCTGTCCGTTGAGCTATTCCGGCAGAACATTTCAACGGAAGCCATTCGGGAGACTTTGTGGGCAAAGGACGTTGTGAGTTCGTCCACATGGTGGCATCGTTCACAGTCATGGCTTCATGGAAGCACCGGCCACACAAAATGCATGGAAGGGAAACCCCCTTCAGATTAATAAACATACCTTACCGTTCCCTATGTCTAATTTCCTTCCCGTTCCCGATCACCCGTGCCCGATTCCTATGTCTAATAAATTCCTCATTTTATTACACTGCCATTTGAGGCTAAATTGGGGCGGCATCTGATAATTGCCCAAAAATCTTAATTAATTTTCATACGCCGAGTCAATATAAAAACAAGAGAAAAATATTAATTCTATTACTATCTATTTGATGCATTTATGACGTTATCATTCACTACCTACGCTGAGCAACGAAACGTATTACAGCAAAAACCTCCTTTAAACATTTAATTAGCAACGAAACGTATTACAGCAAAAACCTCCTTTAAACATTTAATTAGCTCCCTTCTGCTTGATTGCCTCATATCTAACAATGCCATCATCGGAGCTAGATATTTAGTAGTTTTTCCTTCAAAGAGCATATTCAAAGCATAGTAGGTAAGGCGAATAGGATGCTAAGTTTAGCCAGTAGAATTCTGAGGGGTTGCTCATCGAGAGTAAAAAAATAGCGTACTTTTCCCTGATTCGTCCTCTCCTGGAGTATTGCTGTGCGATTTGAGATCATCACGAAGTAGGATTAACATCCTATCTTAAGATGGTTCAACTTAGGGCAGCTAAGTTCGTTAAGGGAGATTTCAGATTTGACAGCAGTAATTCGGCTATGATAGAATCCCTCGGATGGAACTCGCTTAGTGATAGAAGACTTGAATTTCGTAGGAAGCTTTTCGATAAGTTTGTCACTACGGATCTCGGGGAGGAGATAGTTGATTTTCTCATCCCAGCTGGTAACGTACGCAATCTTCGAAAGAAAACAAAAAAGCGATACAGGGAAATAGTCGCCAGGACGGATAGTTATTTCTGGTCGTTTTTTTCCGCGAAGTATTAGAGAAGCTAATAGCTTTCCAGGTTAGTTAGGGATATAGGTGTTTTACTCCCCCTGCCACGCGCCATTGGCGGTTTGCAGGGCTTAAATGTAAATGTAAATGCGATCTGACGGAAATTTTCACCTTTAATTTCATATTGGTACAACGTTATCTTTTATCGGAATCTTAATTAATCGCCAACACATTCTATTTTAGCCATTATTAATTATATACATTATGGCCCTACCCTTTCTAAAAGTTTTAATTATGACACCAACATGCTCTGGTCTAAAAATTCTGCAATATGTGAAGCGAGATCACCAGTAATTGAAATAGCAAGAGATATTGTAAGACGATTAGTCAAATGAAGGAGACATTCAATTATAAAACATATTTCTGATAGCAAATAACGCCAGCTCGGATACAATGAAACAGTTCGCGAGAAACTATGTGGAGAGTCCTTTCGTATGAATGTAAAATATGGGCTATTAGCGCAACACAGGGGAGAAGATGAGATGCCATGGAGACACGTTGCCATAGAAGAATGATGGGAATAAGTGGAATGACCGCATGAATAATGAAGACTGAAGACCAACCTTCCGAGTGAAAACCCTAGTTGATGATGATGCGAACACGGAAATAGCGGATAGAGATTGAAAGAGCATCACGTCAGGGTTGAACCTTTTCGCCTACCGCACAGAAAATAAGGCGATATAAGCGTAAAAGTAGAAAATTAGCGGCAAATTCCTACGGTCAAATGAACTGGCAAAAGACAGCTAAAGAGACTATATCCAGACAAAAGTAAATATTGACCCGGAAGTCCAAATAAGAATGAAATAACGATACATTGAAAGACGATCCGGAAGTTACAGAAACGACAAATTATTCAGATTTGCTTTGATCAAAAGTTCTACCCACGCATAAAATATTTACTATTTCCAATGATCAATCAACCATCAATTCATCTCTTAGCCATAATTCATAAATACACACCCACATACTCTAGTACAAGTAGTTGGATTCGATGTAAAACCCCAGTAATATATTAAGATAATAATAGTTTAAAACACAGAGAAACTTGAAGATTCCTATATCGTAAGAGCATCCGAAATTGCCAAAAATTAAATTATTATTGTATTTTAAATAATTTCCTTTTCGAACAATCAAATTAGTTTTCGTTCGATTATAGTATCTGCAATGTTTTATCGCATTATTAAACTAATAAAGTAAGCATTCGATGCCTAAGAAATGAAAGAACTAATATAATTCTCATCAAACTTTGTAGCCAAATTAGTGTAGCGAGTATATTGGGGCGAAAAGCACTGTGAAGTTACTACACGGAGAGAATGTGCGGATCACCCTCTTACAGGTTAATTTACATTTTTAGGAATGTGATAACACCTTAATCCACACCTGCACCGGCGAGGGCTCTCGACTTCTACCAGATACGCAAACTCACGGATCAACTCCACGCTAACGAGAATGAGGGAAAAATAAAAGGCATTCCCTTTGGGTTGAGACAGCAAACAATGTAACTCGCATCCTAAACTTTTCAATAAACTATTGCACATATTGTTTAATAGATAACAACGCTAAATTTATTCGCTAGAATTAATGTTACATATTTCTTTTACGATATGGGATATGAGGCAATTAATTTCATGTAATGGTTATTATTCTCCATATAGGTCAGATATAGAGGGGTTCTCAAATACTCTATCGTGACCCCACGTGATTAATTGCCAATTGAGGAAGACTACGAGATTCTTCGGAAATTAATTTTTTTCCAAGTTCAGATAAACGTTTGAGTTGCGAAAGGAGTCGATGGACTGGGAATCTCAAAAAAACCTAGAGCTAAGAAATGAATTCACGATGGACTGAGAGGGTTGATTCGAGGACGGCATATTTAATTATCGATATGTTGAACTGGTACCATAGATAAAGGTATGTAGTGATGTTTTGATTTTGGAGGAAAATTTTTCTCTGACCGCTGGTTAATTCTTCATTCGAATACATTACGCAGTTCTATGATTGGTTGTAAAGGCATTTATAAGATGGGGCCTTTAAAACCTCATTCCGCCCCTTTAATTAATACTTTCCTAAATAGACAAAATACAGAACGAACATTAAAATCACATCATCATACTGAAAATAAAAGTATACAGGAGAAGATTGTGTCATGATTGCGGGCCGGTACCTAATTACAATCATAGTTTAACCATACTTTTTCAACATAACATTCAACAAAATAATCCCTACGTAGATCCAGCATCCATTAACGGAAATTTAGCTTTTTAGCGTGAGAAAAATCAGACAATGTCCCGAAATAGAGAAAAACACCGAATAATTATTTTTCTTGGTATATCATGATAAACAGTCATTATCTACCAACTATCATGAGTGCTTAAAAAACACATTTGTACCTCTTTCACAGCAGCACTAATTATCTCTACTACCACATTTATATCCCACCCAAAATCAATATTGATAAGTAAAAATGCTTTAATATGGACTTACTTAGATAAATAAAGATATACATTAATTAAATAATGAGATAGATTGCTCTTTTCTTCTTATATATTCTCCATCTTTCAAGAGAAAATGAGTAATACGCAACGAATAACCGAGGAGGGTGAATTATGAAAAACTGTTTGAATTTCTATGCGAATTTACCCAATTTTATTTTCCTATGTGCTTCGAATGAGGTAACAACAACCTACTGCACATCGAATTGTGAAATATGGATAGTACTAAGACTTCTTTCATACTCTGGCAATGGAAAACGCAAATGAAATAAAGTCGCCTCTAAAATGTCAATCCTGAGATAAATCATCTCATTTTGCAAAGCACTTGTTGGTCCATAAAATAAATATGATATTTAAACACATGCAATGAGTATCGATGTAAGGAGGTCCTTATATCAACTTTAACTTTCCCAACACTCAGAGTACTACCAAACTAACAATAAGATACCATGATTTCAACGGTCAGAATACAAGACAATTCGTAAGGGGACAGCTATTAAAATCTCAGGAATTATAAGACAGTGGAAAAACCTGTGAATATCACTCCTGAATGATAAATTTGATGAAAACATTTTCAGCGGGTACCACCTATACGAGACGTATTCCTACAAAATTCCATATGAATATCGGGGAGATATATGGATATATGGTTACGGAATTGAGAGGCGGCTGAGGTGACTGGATCAGCAAGGAGGTTCTGGATGAGGTATTCAGGGCATATACGCCCTACAAAAGATGCCTCAATAAGCTTGCCAAGAATACGAAATAGAAATGCGCCGGATAAAGTGATGGATTTAAGATCGGAAAAGATAAGCTTTCCCTGAATAGAGTCGCCTTTTTTCACTCGCGAAATCTTCCTCCGCGATCGGAAAGCGAAAGATGAGCAGTTTCGCAATAAAGCACTTATGCACATATGCAACGACACTAACATATAACACTAATGCAATAATCGCATATAACACTAATGCAATAATCGGAAAGCACTCATGCACAATAATAGACCATTAAGAAATGCGAGAAAACAATGGAGCCTCTTTTTTTAAAGGTACCTAATTAAATACAAGAGAATGCGCGAATTGAGGTCGTTCATTAAATAAAGTCATGAAATAATTACGAACGAACATCTTTAAAGGTAGAGTTATTTTCCGGAAATTGAAGGTAATTATCTGTATGTGCTATCAACCGCAAGATAAACAAAGCAAATTAACCTGATTAGGTACCATCTGACAATGGAGTTAAACCAAAACTTCGATTGCAACACCGACGAAATCGTTGCAGCCTAACCCAGCTCGATTCAGATAGGCTGAAAATCTAAGCTTAACTTGAGAGGAACTGTCATAGTAGGTTTGGGAAACTCACACTTAAGAACCTGAGTCACTATGAGTCACATGGTATATCCCTGAAACTCTACCAATGCGCTGTATACATTTGCATACGAAACGAAAGAGGCAATCGTTAAGGCAAACCAAGGTCCAAAATACGAGCGGGAACCTGCCTGTCCGAAAGTAGAAGGGATCGACAGCAAATGAAAAATGTCGCACAAAGATATTGGAGGACAGGAATACTCGTGTCGAAACGTCTTCGGTGAATGAATTGGGAAAACTGCCTGATCGGAGGGGTGTGACCACACGGCTATCACATTCCATCAATGCCCTCGGCAAGAGAATCACGAACCATGTCTATGGCGAGAGTTAAAACATCACATTCCTCGTGAGAAATCAAAGACTGAAATATGCCCTGCCTCAGAAGACACTGAAAGGCTAAATACTTCTTATTAAATTCATTTCCATAACAAATATGAGAAGAATTTTACAGGGTCGCTAGGCAGCCGAGGCAATTATGAATGCTCACCATTGAATGTTTCGATAACTTTAAAAGTAATACATTTAAAACTTCGCTTCATAAAATGGAGAGTAGAAAGATCAGGGAGATTTCTGATCATTAATCACCAATAACTGTACTATACATTACGATAGGAATACAAAAAATGTATACCTTCTCGCTTATTTTCCCCATTTTCACGAGAACTTTTGGTAGCGCTGCTAATTTGAGACTATTTAATGTAGGGGGAAATCTAAATGAGGCACCCGAGGATTTTTCAAGAGTAGATTAGAAAAGTGATGTTTAATAACAGTAATGGTCAACACTTGAAATCTTTCGAGGAAGTAAAAGACTATGTCAATTGAGGGCGCGTTAGGCGTAAAACATGCGGCGCATCTTTATAAAAATAAAGGCGCGGAGCATTGCAATAGAAGAGGATGAACTGCGCGCTCACAAGTAATAAGGCAGCAATCGCCGTGTCACTGGTTCAAGCGAACTGAGAGAATAGGTGAATCGACGTCGTCATTATTATGTCGAAGACGATAAATGATCTCGTCGAAACTTAACGAAAGCTTACTGTGACAGAAGTTCTCTATAAGAAACGCTGTCGTAAACAGCAATCACACATTTATTTGGAAAATGCTCAAAGAAAATGTTACCGCTAATGCACTTGGACATGGATGTAAACGAAACTGCGTACATATATTTCTAATTGATAAATAAAACATCACGAGCAAAGTACTTCTTAACACGCGACTTAATTTATTCTACGATTCAGCTTTTTGACACTGTAACTTAGGGCAAATTTTCCTTTTCATGCACTTAAATCGATCACACAGCATAAATTATTGAAATATAATAAATAAAACAGTTAAAAAGATAGTTTCACAGGGGAATAATTGTCTAAGATAATTAAATTAACAGTCAAGTACCAGTTATTGATAGCGTATATAGATTGGTTAATCGAAAAGAAATCTAAAACAATATACGAAAAGCTGAACTTTCTGAAAAAAAGAACGACATTCTTTGCAACTTCACGAATACTTTTGCTGAAAAAATTAATTAAATACCGGGAATATTCCTAAAAGGCAGCATATCTCATCTTAATTTAAAGAATTAATTAAATACCGTAAACTGAAGTTGATCTAATCACCCAACAAATCGAAAAATCCTACATTAATTCCACAGAATTCTCTTCCGCACAAACCTTAAGATGCAAAAATTTTGTCTGTCGGCAAATTTGGTTTATCACACGCGCAAATAAAATTCTAAATCAATAGTGAACTGTCAACATTACTAATTACGGCGATATAAATTTTTTACGGGTAGAAAAAATTGGTGCTCCTCTCTAAAATCACAACTTACATTTTCCTGACCATAAATTATAAAAATATGATCCGCTGCAACGTTAAAATAAATGATTTTACTAAGATTAGCTCGTCTACTGCCACTGACAGCTGTCATGCACGAAGCCCTCGAAGACTTTACACGTTCTTTCTTCACTTTACCTCACAGGAAATCGTTTGAATACACGCAGTAATTATAAAATTATTTAACTTACCCCATGGCGTCTTTTCCTGATGTCATTCACACAATAAAACACGAAATTTCACAAATTACTTCCACTACCATCGTCTGAGGGTCATACCGCCGGAAGTGACATTACGTCATGAAGATCTACACGAACACGGGGGAGTGGTGGCAGCACAGGGATTCGGTATTAAAGTCGAATTTTATTTAAGTTGACTTTTAGAAATATACAGATATCATCAATAATGTTATATGAAATTATAATTTATTTATGATGCCTAAAGTTATGCGGTTAATCACGGAATACATTATATAAAAAGATAATCCATTTGTGATTTTTCATACTTGTAGGTTGGCGGGTTCTTTGTTAAGAGGTTTTTAACATTTTCTTTTCACCCTGTTTATCGATTTAATAAGGATGAGGCAGTACAGTTTAAGTATTTTGTTTGCTAAGAACTCTTGTTACTCGCAACCAGAATCCCTTTTTTTCTTGTGTTTTCTATCTTTTTCATAGACGTCAAAACCCGACAGATACCAAGTAATTGATTTGGATTGTAAAAATCCCTTGATTATTAGTTGATTCTTTGATCTTTGGCATACATATTCATGAAGAGTGATATGAGTGAGTTTTCTGTGAGGACATTCATCGTTTTATATCAGATCTTATACGAATTGTCTGTAAATACTGTATCGAGACCTTAGAATTTGAAGGCAAACAGATATTCCTTTATCATTAGAATGCAGCCAACGTGTGTTTGCTAAATATATCGTTTAAATGTTCCAACGTGCTCATTCACAATTACACCAGGAGGACCTGAGTGAGTTGCATTTATAGGCAGTTTGGTTATTCTTTATAGTTCGCTCTGCCAATCTTAGCTGTATATCTCTAATTAAGATCCTAATTATAAATAGGTATGTAAATCAATCAAATAGTTTTTAAATCATTTTCACCATTTTAAATTTCGTTTCAATTCCATTTCTCGGTAAATTCAGCAGGGAATATATTCAAGAAGTGTTCATATGTTATGATCCATTTATGTGATTGTCATAGTTACACCGACGTATTTCCTAGCAATTCAATTGTTACTTTATTTGGGTAAATTAAAATATAGAGGATATTAAAATAATCTCATAAGCATCTGATTATTATTACTGTAGATAAGAAGGGAATTCAATGGTAACAGTGGACTAGAGTGAAAGTATCTCGGATTTTGATTGTTTGTTTACATATTGAGTAAATATTAAGATCTGCAAGTGATACATCCTCTTATTTTACGATTTACAGGAGTAGAAGAGTATTTGGCTTTTTGTAATGGATGTTGTGGATTCTGCAAGACTTGCTGTGCAGAGAAATTATGCTTATTTTAAAGTAAACCGAGAAAAGAACGAAGTCAGTGTGAAAAAATTGTTAGAAACTTATGGCATATGGAGTAATAATCTCAAAAGAGATGTTTTAGATTTTGATAAACTTAATCAGGTATTTGAATAACAAAATATGTAACTGTATTGTATGTTAATGATATAAATCTGTTATTGTTATTATTGAAATTACACAGCTATGTCACGATTGTTTGTAATTCGTTTAATCAGATACGTTTAAATATAGGCACGAAACTGTTATTATTTAGCAGTAAGAAGCTGTAGCTATATCCTTTAAGACAATCGAAGTATTTCCTGAAATTTGCATTCTGCTCTTAAATTCAAACATTCTGTGCTCATTTAAGGTAAATAATAGTTCTGTTAAGACCTAAGCAATTTAGCTGTACAGCAAACTACATTTTCTGATTAATTTTAAACGGCGGTGATAAATTCTTCCCCTCAAGATGAGGTATGTGTGTAATATCTGAGCAGTGCAAGTTTTCTCTGTTGAATAAGAAGGATAGTCATGTTATTTAGTTTTACTGGGTATTAAATAATAGTTTCATTTGTAATCCAAGCAATAAGATTAAAGAAAGGATATCTTTTCGGTGATTACACTAGCATTTCAGCCATTTCTTATTCATGAAAACACTGCCACAGACAATTCATGTCAATGGTTGTGAAAGACCATGTAAATGCCTTATCCTTACAATCATGTTGAATAATTAAGTAAGAATTTCATAAAGTATTTATCATAATTATTTTCACTCTTAAAGATTCCAATTCAACAGCTACTATTTAACTTTATATAAAATCTGACTGTTGGTTCAATCATGATCAAAAATATTTAGATTCGTAATTTATGAACATCACTTTATTCAAGTATCTCTTTCATCTTGCCTTGTATTTAATTTTCTCTCCAAATCTTTTGGTAGTTGAGGAATCAAATTAAAATGGAATTTTAAAGTAATTTGATTTATAACTGTGATTTTTGATAATGGTAGTTTCAACTAGATATCTAAAATTCTGATGCCTTTTTTCATGCAGAATTTTCAATTACACAAATTTTCTTGGCAATTAATATGTTCCCGCTCATTATACAGGCCAACTAGTTGCAGTTTAACAGTACAAATTTACATAAACTTAGATGTTGTAGCTGAATTAAGCTAAAGTAAATGAGGGAATATGTTTAAGGATGTCTATAAGCAGCTATTTTCTAAATATTTAAAACCTCTAGCAAGTAATTAAGGATTTTACTTAACCAACCAATCATAAAAATGGTCATCTTTCCTTATAAGTACTTTCCCCCTCTATATTTACAGTTATGTTTTCATCCAGAGAATGAAAAGATAAAGAATGCTTAGTCTGCGCAAAGTAAAGTCTGAATTTTGATTAATATCAGTAGCAGATACTCACCTTTAACTGAACCATATCATTATTGTATTTTCAGTTCAGTCTTTACTCACAAAAAACTAATAAAACATCCATTACTGAATGATTGATTCTTTTTTCCACTCCTGCTAACTCTTTTTCTTTGTCTCATGGTTATTTTTAGGATCTGTTGCTCAAGAAAAGTGTTGATGCATACATAGGAAAAGCATTTTCCATTGCAAATTCTGGTAAGTTTGCCCCTTTTTCAAGAAAGAATAACAAATATTTTCATTTACTTTGGTAAAAATGAAATTTCATTCAGCAGAAACTAAAGTCTCCTCTGAAGATGCAACAGGCCAAATCAAAAACAGTATCAAGAGGCAAAATTTAGAAAAAATCATTCTAAAACCGCCAATCAATCACCATGTTCATGAAATGAACCTTGATCAAGGAATTTTACACCAAAAAGGAAAGGTCGAAAGTCAGAAAAATGATTCACATGGTGATCAAAGTGAAATTCACTCTAAAGCCCCCAGAAGTATTTCCACAAATCAGAATATAATATCTCAATATAATGAAATTCCAAAAACAGCATGTGTATCAAAAACAAGAGAGTCCAGAGGTCAGATTCCAAGATGTCCAGAGTGTGAACCAGTGAAAAGCAAGAAGAAAGATACATTACTTAAAAGTAGTAATGAGTTCTGTATGCCTGCAGAAAATGTAGAATCAAAGCTAATTTCTCCTATGAAGAAGGATTTAAGCTCCAAGTGGAATATATGCGGACAAACTAATTCTTCTAATGAAGTGGCTCACAGTAAAACACAGCTATTAAATGAGAAAACAAACAAAGTTGCTCATGAAAGGGTCAATTTTGATGCATCTTCTGATAAAGTATATGGCCATGGACACCCTGTATTTCACTCTATGAATAGTTACCCAGTTAAAAGTAAAAATCTTGGAGAGCAATATAAACAGCAATTCATTGAAGGGAATAAAGATAATCTCTACAATCAAAGTGAGCCACTCGTAGCAATTAAAAATCAAACTTCCATGGTGCTGACTCCTGGTGCTCAATGCAATTGGCAAATACCAAATTTATTTCATGGCCAAAATCAGGGAAACTTGTATTTTCCATTGCCAAGAAAAGAATCTCATCCATTATGGCCCCCATCCACTCATGGAAATGTCAACCACTTGGAGTATCAATTTTCTCCCTCAGATAATTTTAACTGGAATACAGAGGGTCATCTATACTATGTAGGAGAGGATATGAATCAACCTCATGACATGAACATGTATTTTTGGGATCCTCAAAGCACAGTAACTTGGGTTAGTATTCAGCTAACAAGCAATTGTAATGAAACACTTTATGTAATTTCTTAAGTCACTGTTTTACTGATTGTTTCCTGCATAATGATTAGGACCTCCAAAACTATCCTATCACCTCAGGATTGGAACATGATTTTGAAAGAAGGTATGAATTACTTCCAAACTATGGAGGATATTTTGAACCAGCTGAAACAATTCTACAAGGCCGATTTAGATTGGATAATAGTTCTGAGTTAGTTCAACCTCAGTCAAAGTTAATCATCTCATCTACTGACTTGATGAACCAGTTTAGATAACGATTGTTTGTATTATTTATATGTTCCTAGATTGCCTAACTCTTTTTTTAAGGAAAATTCTTCCATGTACATAGCATGTGAGATTATGTATTTTGTAGGTATGAAATTGTGCCTTTAATTCATTATTGTTGTTGTCAAGATTGAAATATTAGTTCTTGAAATAAAGATAAATTGAAGACACTTCTTCAGGACACTTTTTATTGTATGTACTATCTACTCATTCTGTAAAAATGAATTTAAATTTCAAGAAATGCAGTCATTCTAGCTATTGACATCTGAACTAGGAATTAAAATCGTACAAATCACTGGATTTTTCAAACACGGAATTCTATATTATGAGATTAATCACAGAATAGAGTCATTTAAATACTAATATGCTCTAAGTTCACTGCAAAAATTTGTCCTGGTTTTTTAGGCTTTGTATATAATTTGCAGAAGAGTTACCACTACATATTTAACTAATATTGTTATGCCTTAACTTCGAATAATATATGTTGTACTTTACATAAAGTAGAAATATTGCATGAGTCAAACCCAAGAAAAGGGGTATTTGTAAATAAGAATAAACATAGGGATAGATTCTATGAAATGTAGACAAGCTTGGGTATAATATTAAGGTTTAAATGAAAATTATGTAATTCTTTTATAAGGTGTTCTTCAACTTATTGAAATAGTAAAGAAGGATCTAGAAGTATGGCATATGCGGAATAGATATCTAACTGGAAAATAATATAAACATTTAGAGAATATATACAGATCAACGTTTTGCTTGGATTCCACCCAGTAATATTTAATTCATTTTCCTTAAAGAATGACCATTTACATGATTTAATGTTTTTGTATTTGAAAAAATGATGTGAAATATTGAGATGAGACAAAAAAATTATAACAAGGAATTTTAAATTATGAGTGAAAATATAAGTATCTTTGGGAGCAAACAATATTCTTCAAATTTAACACACATTTTCCATATGAATGAATGCTTATGTTTAGCAATTTCCTGTTTATATTTAACCTATAAATATAATAACAGGCAGACTTTATGTACAATGGTAAACATTAAATTGAAATTTTAAGAATTACAATGTTACAGACTAACAAGTCTGTATATTAACATCCCTTTTTTTTTAATGCTTGATTTAAAATATTCTCTAAATGGGGCAATATAATAAAGGTTACAGAACAGCTCTACTTTTCAATGACCACCTTAGGTGAATAAATATCTTTAAGTCAGCCAAAATGGAATATATGTAAAAGGTAAAATTATTTAGGTATGAGAAAAATAACTTAATCAGATAACATTTGTTGATAAAAGAGTTAAAATGGATAAGCTTTCCTGAAAAAGGAGAATATAAGTTATAACAATGGAGGAGATGCCTATACAAGTTTGTCAAATACACAATGTTTTAAAAATTCTTTACTTGAGTACCAGAAATATTTAATTTCTTAAATTGCTCTTATAGGATTATATTAATCCTCCCTTCAATGTATAAATGTTAAACATAAAAACAGCAGAGTCCTCTTTCAAATTTAAAAATAGTTTACATAGGTATCCAATAAAAAATTGTTTCTACTCCATTTCAGATTATGTACATAACCTTAACACTTTGATTTTGTAGCATGAAATTGTACTTTTAATGTTTACTTAGTAACTGATCTTAGAATTCCTATTTGTATGCATTCTTTTTTACTACTTATATATGACTTGTATGTGCCATGGGTAGAAATATTACACCTCAGAATTTCTGAAAACCTAATAACTATATTCTATCTTGTGCTCAAAATTCTAGAAACGATTTTACCAGCAATAGCTACACTGAAGAATACTACATAATCTATTACACAGCCAAAAATGGATCACTGGTTTACAAAATGTTTATAAAATATTGCTATGAAAATGTTTTGTGAGGAAGGTTTTTATTTCTTATACCCATTATTCTATTATTCAAATTTAAAAATATGATAATATTATTATAT